>JBAGKK010287643.1:0-20337 GCA_037177015.1 Euceroptres primus | reverse complement strand
ATGCCAAGATGTTTCTGCAATTCCAACGACTCTTAATGATTTATCTGTCAAAGTTAATCTATCCAATTATCTGTAAATATTTAATATTGTATGAAAATCATAATTGTTTGTAGAGAAATAGATAATCGGATTTGATATGTATTCTGGTTCTGGTTTCATATCTTTATTTCTTTATATTTATAGCATGTTTTATCATAGATAGAGACACCAATGTGTTGACTAAAATTAATGACATTTTCTTTTTATTTTTTCAGAAGAAGGGGACAGCAATCGAATAAATTCGAACTCAGGTTAAGGACCACTCATCCAGAGGGTCTCATCGCCTGGATTGGAAGAGGAAAAATTGAACATCTCACCTTAGCTTTACACGGAGGATACGTTGTCCTTTCATACAAAAGCAAACACGAAGAAATTTCCCTAACTAGTAGGGTAAGTTCTTCTTTTTTGAAGCTACCAATTTTTAAAAATTTTCTCAGAAAACTAAAATCAATCGTAGTTTCTTAAATTTAAAGTACAAATAATTATTTTTCTTCACAGGAAAAAGTTGACGATGGCCTATTCCACCACATTCGAGCTTCCAGAAGACGGAAAGCGACGATAATACAAATCGACGACGAGCCTCCCGTTAAAATGTCAACGGAAACGACAATCCTAATGACGAATGGGAAACTATTCGTCGGTGGAAAGCCCGGATTCCACGGGATCAAAGGTTGCGTGACTGACTTCATCGCTGACAAAAGACGAATTCCTCTGACCAGACGGAAGATAGAATTTTGCCACGACAATGACGTATGATAATGAGCTACTGACGATTGATTCGTCGAGTGAAAGTGACGATTCTTCGCTGGTTGTTGGACTCCCATCAAGAATCGCTCCACCTGCGAGCTGACCAGTCATCAGCAAGAAAGTATTAAACGAAAACCAAATGTTCTCTGACCTCAGAATTCTCCAAGTCGTTTTCAAGAAAAATAAGTCTGATAATAATCGATTGACTGTGCCTCGTAGCCTAACGATTTATCGAGATCGAGTGACGAGTTCAAGTGCTACGTTTTCATCGAAGGACAATAATATATTTTTAAGGAAAAGAGCTGCAAACACCTCCGAGTGTTTGAAGGCAAATATAAATATACAAAGTATATATACAAATATAAATATTATCTATAAATAGTAGATATAAATATTGAATATAAATATTAAGTATAATATGAGATAAATATGAGTATAAATATGAGATATAAATATATGAATGATGTGTAACTATAGGTATATAAAGATATACAAATTTAAAGCGTATACGTACAATTAGACTCGAGTAAATCGGCGAGAAACGAACAGAAAAGGAAAGTGCAAGAACTTTAGTCCTTAACTAGCTGCTGGCGCACCTAAACACGTTACGATGCCAAGACTGACTAATACGAATGAAGAGGAACTTAATCAGTGTTATGTTTGAGTGTTCGGTAGAGAGATTTATCATTGTAGATTCCCTAGATAGAAATAAGTATTTTAAATGACTGTTGATTTATGCCAGTAGAGACCACATTGTTTAAAGTAGGCGAGGCTTTTTATAAAAAACCGACAAGAAATAGTTTATATTAAAAATGAAAATCTAGACGACGTATCTATAAATATATTGATATTACATTCCAGGCAATGGACACCTCTCGTAAATAAGTTCTATGTAGGGTAACTCGTACACACATACGTATGCTTTAAAAAGAGATTAACAATTATTACAATACTAGGTACTATTATTGTCTGTGAAGTACGTATGTGAGCAAAAATATGTGTATATTGTCTGATTATGAGTGTGAAAATTGTAAATAATATTGATAAGCTAGCCTAATCCATGGATGACGAATTATCTACCGCTTACCGTAATATATATCACATAACAATCGTAATGACCTGAGTCAAACTTGGTTCAACAAGACTCAGTTTGCAGACTTACAACGACAGGATTTTCACAAACGTTTTCCATTTTCCATACGCAATCAAGTATAATATGAGAGAACTGATAATTCTTTAGCTTCCTATTTATTATTTTTAACATTTTAAACAAGAGATTTTTTGGAAAATTTTTTAAGTGTAGTTTTGGAAAGAAAATATTATAGGGATAATGAGAATAGAGGTTTGGATACGTTTTGAATTGAATTCACTGTGACCGACAATCAAGTTGTCAAATATCACTTGACTTTTTATCATATCTTTTTTAGCTATCGACGATAAAATTTAGAAATAAGAAGCTCAACAGTTCAAGACAGAGGGCAAAAGTTTTTATCTTGCAAATTGTAAAAATTAGCTGGATTAGTTTCTAACTGGCTAGTCTGAAAAATTATAAAGTAATGTTAGTTTCGCAACAGCTAAAAAACTACCTTACCGAATTTTCACACATATCAATTGTTTAGTCAATCTGTGATAATATAGGCAAATTTTTCCTTGTAATATTTTCTTCCCAAGACAGAAAATCTTCTGTTTAAGTTTTAAATGGATATAAATTAAAATACTCAGTTTTTAACTCAGTTTTTTTTAAGTAAACTCAGTTTCTGCGGAACTGAAATTTGTACCTTATTCGAAAGTTGTTTCTACACTTTACGAAAACTTCTCGAAATAGATTTCGGAAAGGCTTTGTGAAATTACCTTTAATCCTAAAATATTTGATCTTTACCTTTTTTACCCTTTTTAAAATGACCTTTAATCCTAAAATATTTGATCCTTACCTTTTTTACAATCTATTTTACCAATTTTAAGACTATTGAGCAAATCTAATAATTACAAGTCAACGAAAAAGTCTTTTATTCTTCAGAAATCTTTTTAATTCAAATTGCCTTTTTACCCCACAAGTCAGTAATTTAACAGACATATTTGTAAAAAATGGAGCACACGAATTTGAAATTAAAACTTTCATTCATTTCAAGAAACGCGAAAACTAATTGTTAAGTATCAATAGAGCAAGTTGTATACTTGTATAGCATATGCTTGGTATATGTGTGTGTTGCTGCGATTTTTGATGAGCAGGTGATAGCTTTGTAATAAAAATTTAGGCGAAAAAAAATCTACGGTGTTTGTATCGAAAAGGCTGGTCGAAAGATTTATTGGCCTCTCTAAGTGAAAATTTATCTTTCAAGCAATCTTACATATCCTGCCAATAAATTTAGCACTTTGTCCTAAATTCTGGTAACCTTTTACACCATATCTCTCTTCTTGTAACGATGCGCATCATTTGTATCGATCATGATAAACGACCAATGATTCACTCAAAATCGAAGAAAAAATAATAGCAGAGAAACTGACGAATAATGCAAATTAAAATTAACTAAAAATGTTTTTTTTAGAAATATGTAAGTCTTTCAGAAATCCTTCTTTCAAGTGGTTTCTCTTCTGTTAAGTGTCGTTAACTAGTTTTTAATAGTTAAGCTGCATTTTATGAAATTGTCTTTCAGGGAAAAAATCTTTTTGCAACTTATTGCAGAAAAAAGTGCTGAAAACCACGATGCGAAAAATAATACTGCCAAATTCATACGAATTTCAGGACCACTACAATTACTTCAGTAGCTGCGTCTTAAAACTAATAAAATTTGCACTTTTGAAACTTGTTAACCATTTTTCTCGCAAGATTTTATTCTTAATTTTTTTACTTTCTTATACCGCGTCGAATGCAAACACTGTGAAATTCTTCAAATCTACGATTGAAACCTGCTGCTGCGCAAAAAATAAGCGCATTGTAAAGTGACTGTATATACAAACAATATATAAATTATGCGATTACGTTTGAATGCCTTTGATTTAATAACCTGAAAAACAAAAATTATAAATATAAGGAAGATTTAAAAGCGAAGGTTTAGGAAAAAAAATATCTGCGTTTTGTAAAAACACCTTTATTGCTAGTATCCTATATCACATTTCCTAACGATTCTTGAAAATTAAATCCTAACGATTTCCTGAAAATATATACACCACATTTGCATCTTAACATTCATTCTTGTCAATTCACGCATTAACAAAGCTCGGTCCCTGTTAGATTTGATCTGCTTTTGTCCTTTTACACTTTATAAAAGATATTTTCAGAGATCCTTAATGTCATTGATCTTATCTCGTAATATCTCGTTATTCGACGAGAGCCTCATCGATTTGTTAATTTTGTTTATTAATTAACAAAATTTATCAATTAACAACATTCAATTTTGTTAATTGAAAAGAAGTTTTCATTAACTTTTTGGCACCTCTTTCGCCATATCTTCCAACCTTTGTCTGAAGGTTTCTCGAATTTCTTTTATGGGTTTCGTTAGGAAAATTGGCACATTGTCGTCCCTCCTCTGTAAAAGAATTTCAGTGTTAGAAATTTCACCGAACTTTTGTCACTTGAAACTTAAAAATCACTTAATAATTGATTTCGTGGTTTGGCACAAACCTGACTTAGTTTCTATTTACCTGGAACAAACATTCTCCTTCAAACTCGAGAAGTTTTTGCTTCCTAGCCCTCAATAGAAGACCAACGACTTTATCATTAACGTATGTATAAATGTTGAAAAGGTCGCCAAAAGTTATTCCAATAACATCTGGTTGGTCCCGACAAGGTGTTCCATTTTGGTGGATAATTTCGCAGAGTTCAAGAATTTCTTTGACTATATGAGCCGAAGCTTTGCGACCTCGAATATCCGAAAGAGATCCAGCAACTGGTCTGAAATCAGTAAAAAATATTTTATTATATTTGTTTTTTGGATAATATTTATTTTATTATATTTGTAAAAATAAATAATTTTCTAAATTTTCTCACCTGCCATATTCCTCTTTGGAGAATGTAGGCTTTGCGAGATTCAGACCTGAAGTGAAAGGATTTTTGGCCTGTCCACTTTGATGATTGTTGGCATGTTGATTAAACATGGCCACTTTAGCACCCAATGATTCCTGCAACAATAAAACAAGTATTTAATTATAAAATTATTATTTATAAATTTTTTACTATTTAGATTACCTATCCAACAGTAAAACTATTAATTATTTATATTTTTTTACGATTCGGATTTTTTACTATTCAGATTAATATCCAACAGTAAAACTATTAATTATTTATATACCTTCAAAAAATTAAAGTTTTAAAAGAATTTTTTTATTTCAAACGTTCAAACACTTGAATAAGTTTCAACACGACACGTGGAAATGACTACTAGACAAAATGTAATATAAGCGACTTTAGTTACATTAGAAGGGCTTCTAAGCCCGAGTCCATCAATAAGAACAAAGTATCTCGACTATAACTTACGCATGTGTTTTTCGTTTCAGGGTCACATTTTTTTATTTTTCCTTTAAAGTTCAATTCTCAACTCTTACAACAAATAATCTATTAATAAATAATATTAATGAAACTACAAAATGGAATTTGTCTTTGTCTTTCTTGCCCAATGGTCAATTGATATTTCTCAAATGCCTGGGCTTTCCTGCACGTGTCATTACATAAGAATTTTGCTCTACATATTTAATTTTTATTGGCTATACACATAAAGTGAAAAATAGTATTTAACATTTCTCGTATCTTAGAGTCTGATCAGTTTGGAATGTTGGAGTATTTCCAATTTGCCAGACCGTCGAGTGGCCCTGACCATAAAAGATATTTTGATGGCACACTGACAACTTTTCCAATCTGTGTAGTACATTACATTCATATGTTTCGAACGCGGTAATTTATTAGAGTAGGCTATCAATTATACTAAACTATTTAATTCTTATTTAAATTTCTCTCTTTTGAAATTTGTAAAATCCTTTTAAAACTTGTGAATTTTTAAAAATCGAATTGTCATTTCAAGAGAAAATAATATCGAGAAGATCTTTTTTAATAACAAATATAAGTTAAATAATTGATCATAAATTTTAATACATCATATTTATTCATAAAATTAACAGGTTGCATTAAGGGCAGGTACAAGATTGTCTCGTGACCAATTCTTTAAAACGAACTTACTCATAAACTAACAATTCGAATCGATTTTCCCTACCAGACAGCCATTAAGGAAACAACAGCGAATGACTGTCTAGTATTGAAAATCCATTCGAATTATTAGTTTATGAGTAAGTTCGCTTTAAAAAATATGTGACATCGCACTTTGGTACCTGCCCTTAATTGCAACTTGCAGGTTAATTGATTAATTGCAACCTGCAGGTTAATTGATTAATTGCAACCTGCAGGTTAATTGATTAATTGCAACCTGCAGGTTAATTGGTTCTGTTTACAACATTCGGAAACTTTTTGCCATTTGAATTTAAAAGTAGTGAATTTTCTTAAATATGGATTCAAAATAAAAGTACATTATTAATATTTCAGTGAATCAAAAATTGAAATCTGTATCTCCTTAATTCAAAATTATGATTTTCTGATGGTAGTGCAGAGTAGGTGTGAATGAATACATGAGATAAACAAAGTTTCCCAAAGTTGTTTTATACATTTCTTTTTAAAGTGAAAAGGATTACAATTTTAAATTATTATTCACTACTACACGTAACTCAAAATTGACAAAACTCTATTTTCTTATAATAAAAACTATAAAAACTCTTATCATGTAGCTAATTTTACAGCACAATTTAATAATAAAATGGGTAGAACTCAATTTATAAAAAAGAAAGAACACAGGAAGAACAATTCTGAACAATAATTGCGACTAATGTGGAAATGAGGAAGTTACTAAATATGATGCTTCATACTCACAACAATCACCTCAGACATTTTTCTTCTCTTATTAAGTCACAATTAACAAAAAATTAATTACAAATACAGTTAATAAATTGTAAGTAAAAAATTAAATAATACTGTCACTGTTTCGAGGAATATAAACTAAAAGACCAACGCAAAACTCCTAGGTTTTTTTTTTTGATTGAAGCTAACACTTATTAATTATGCCCATGCGGCGCGAGGTTTGTGAATACGGCGTCGCGACGCCGAGCGTCTTTATATAAGATCCTCGCATCGTCAAAAAGCTCCCACCCAAAATCTCAGCTCGCCTCGCACTCTGAAATATTTGCACCTCTGTAAAGCTTTTTCCGAGCCAATTTTCAACCAATCGCTGTCTTTGATTTGATGCCAACAAATAAGCCGCTCCGGAAACCGTTCCTCATTTCACACGACGTACATACTGTTTGAGAAATCATTCGCTCATTCATCTGTGCTCGTTCGGAAATTTGCTTCCTCAAAAAAAAAAAAACATGAGAAATTTCTGATTTTTATAGTGCGTTTTATTTTTCTTGGAATGTGTTGGGCGTTTTTATGTTCTGAAGGAATTCCAAAATTGTCCAAAAAGGAAACAAGGAGTAAATTTTTTTATTGTTTATTTAGTAGTGCTGATGAACGTGGATAACTTATAATTAAATATCAGCAAAAACTTTAGGCTAAAGTTTACCCTCATGTCGAAGTAAAAGTTACCTGCAACAAAATAATTTAACCTTGAGTAATAACCTTGAATAATAACCTTGAATTTAATAATTTAAATCAAAAATTTTTTGTATGAAACTCTTTCAAATTAAAATATATGTCAAAACTAAGTTACAATTTATATTTTCAATATTAAAAAAATGTTTTAATAATAAAGAAATATAATAATAAGAAATATAATAAACAAGAACGAACTGAAAATAATTTGAAATCTGAAGGGCATTTGCACAAAGACAGTAAAATGTATCGGTCATTTAAAAGGAATGCAGTTGAAGCAAATCAAACGGCTGACGTCGAGACGCCCATTTCTATCTAATTTTAGTCATTAATACTCTGTCGAGTCGAAGAATTTTCAATTATAAGGGTCGCCTTAAAAATATATATAAATATAAAATCCTTGATCAGAAATTCATGTCGAACATATTATGTAAATAATGCAAAGCTATAAGTATTCAATATTTACCAATAATCCTTGTAATGACTTAATAAATCAATAAAAACAAAAAATAAACAATATTTTGAATGTAAAATAATATGCAAATTCATATACTTTGCTGTGAAGTTTGGCATAATTTCATAGATTTTTGAAGAGTCACGCGACTATTACGTGACTTTTGCCAGTTTTGAAAATATCGCACGCGACAGCAATTTAGAATAACTGCGTATTAATGGGATAGCTTGTAGGAGGAAAAGTTGGACCTCTTGGTGCTGATTCATACTGTGGTCACGTGACAGGATAGATCGCAACATTAATTTGGAAAATGAGAAATTCACACTCTGTCATTTTACATTAGCATTCCATATGGCCTTCTGTATTTCTGATAGATAAATGTAAACAAAATTAGTTTTAAAACCTAAAAGCTTTTGATGTCAAGTTAAAAGTTATGAAATTCGAAGGCTCTAATTTAAAAATGTAATTTAAAAAATAATGTAATAGTTAAAAGCTTTCGAAATACGATACTTCACATATCAAAGGGTTCGATTGAACTGGTTTTGAAAAGTGAATTTGAATTTTTCTTCTTCAAAATCTGGCACTTTGGTAGTAAAGTTAAAAGCTCTCGAAATTAGATTCTTCCTACATCAAAGGTTTTACATTAAAAGCTTTAATTTGTAAGCCATGAACCATGAATCTAATTTCGAGTTTTAGAAATATCCAAATTGAAATTTTCTCTCAGGAGACAATATCTTTCTAAAAGTACCTTTTAAACTAAAAGTTTTGGAAAGAACTAAACTAAAAGTACATTTAAACTAAAAGTTTTAGAAAGAACTAAACTAAAACTACATTTTAAACTAAAATTTTTAGAAAGAACTAAACTAAAACTTTCTAAAATTACGCTTTACTTCAAAAACTCCATAAATTCAGAACAGATTTATTGTTAGTTTTAAGAGGTGATGCACCATCTCTTAAACAATGTCGAATGTCAGATCCATTTTTAGCATTTCCATAAAAGGCGAGATTCCGGAAGAAGGCATGCAAAATCAAAATGCCTGACGGAAGTACAAAATTAGATCTGTTTTGCGTCGTCTGTGCTTGAATGAACCCCACGTCACGCAGAGCGTGGGCTCTTCTCACTATAATAGTAATCTACATTCTTGAAGAGCACACTCATCCCGTTGAGACTATCTGAAATGATACTAAAATTATCTCAGGTAATTCATGTTTGTAGGGAACAATGGTTGTTATTTCTTTTTTAATACTTACACGTCACCCTTCTGTGATGACAATATTTACATTAGGGGCTCTAGTCCAGGGTCACTTTACGCATAACATTTTAACGTAGGTGTGGGAATGACCTTCTTTTAAAAAATTAGTGTTTAATGTAAACAGGATGTTAATATTTCGATAGGCTGAATTTATTAAAAAATATCACGAGTTTCTGAGAACAAAAAATAATTGCTCTAATTCCGTTCTCATTCCGAAACCTGTCAGGGTGTATTTTTTGCGTTTTATAAATTTTCTCAATTGCCCTACTGTTAAAAATTTGTATAAACCTCTCTTAATGTTTATTTCGTAATATGTTTTTAAATAAAATTGTAGCTTTTGGAAATATGGAAATTGTAAATATGGAAAAAAATGTATCATTTTGGAAATAATGAATATTTTACAAAGTTTATGGGTTGAAAAATTCCAAACGTTGTTGCTTCTTTTTTTTACATTCTAATCACAAATATTGAATGCGTAGAATAGAAAACATAGATTACTTCAATATCCTAAAGTTTTCCTTGGCAAAATACAATATCTACGAAGATAAAGATACTGTTTTTTGTTGCTAAAAGTTTTTTACGATTTCTTACTTCCTTATTGTAACTTTTTTATTAGAAAGATACAATATCTACACAGATAACCAGTTTTATGTTTCGGTTAACTATTTTATGAACTCATGTTCGTTTCAAAGCAGTATCCCAGTGTTTTTTTAAACGTGCGTACAGGATAATTTTTTTCACTTTTCTTTAAAAAAAAATTAAAACTGTATCTAAAATTTCAATTACAATGTTCGCTTATTTGGTAATACTAGCAATTTTTGTTGTTTCAAATTTGGAGGGATATGCGACTGATAATTCCGGAGACATTTCAAAGGTAAGAAAAATTACTAACAGTTTTCATTTTTAATTACTTGACCTTAATAATTATTAAATGAAATATATAATTTATTAGAATTTATTTATGTTATAAGGTAATTTAGAAAGCTTCATATTTTTTATGGAGAAAGAGAACATTATTTACTGATTACCAATATTATGATTTTTAGTCTAAATACCTAATTTAAAAAAACTCAGTCTGTATAATATTTTTAAGTTTTATACAATTTTTCATGAGAAATGATTGTATAAAATATATGGTTTTTCAGGACGAGACTGCAATAGCTGAAAATTTACCAACTGTGACAGCAGTGATGAATCAGTCGCAGATTGAATTTTGAATTTGAAATTTGAATTTTGAATTGAAATTTGAATTCTGAATCCATACTTTCATTATAATTTTTAAAGATTCTCTTCAATGGTTATACTCATAATCCTTGCTTTGATTAAACCCTAAATAGATGTAAACTTTCCTGAATAAAAACAATCTATACATATATGTCCGAGAGATTAAGGATTATTCTTTTAATCTTTTTATTTTCGTTTCTTCGTGGCCTCATTTTTGTCTATCAGTGAAGATTCTTTTCCATGTTTCAACATACGCAAAAATAAAAATTTGTTTCACTAAGCAGTAAATGTAGAATAATTTTGTATTTTCAGTGTCATTTTCACTTTGAAGTAAATCAGATTTTATACCATTCGTTTCATATAAAATGTCTTAACGTGACCGAATTTTTGGAATCAGCAGATATCCACGTGCAGTTATAAATAATTCCAGTTAAGCGTAAAATATAATTTATCGTTTCCTGTCATGTTTATTGTCATTAATATTTCTAGTTATATTTATCTGTTCTTGTAATTTTTGTTATACTCGATGTAAATAAAACCGTTTTGTAAATGAATAAGTTTTCTGCAAAACTATTTTCTTCACCAAAAATAATATCAGGAAATCGTAAGTACAATACAACAAGAAAATGTCGATTATTTGCTAAAGAAATGCGCAGCTATTCAACTTTTGGCATGAGGAACGGAATTCAGAAGTAATTAGGTGAATCCACGTGGACACGAAAAGGAGTGTGCAATCTGAGACGAATCATCACTCGCCATTCTGGAAAAATAACGAAAAGAGTATATTAAAAATTAATTGTTAAGTTATTATAGTACCTATATATAGAATATGGGATTAATAAAGAGTCAAAAATCGCTGCCAAGTAGAATCTCAATTGTGTTCATTTCATGAACACTGTGCTTCCTCATAACGGCTATAAATTTTGTGCTTATAATATTGCTCTATTTCCAAAACTGCGAAACTTTCTCTGATACAAACGTAAAAATAATTTTAATTTTATATATATATATATATATATATATATATATTTTAAATATAGTTGGTCATAAAAGGTTTTACAATAGGTCAATTAATTCGTCTAGTCAAATAATAGGTCCATTGATTCATCTCATCAAAAGGAATAAATTTCGTTATAATATTTCTATATTCCAAAAATTGAAAAATTTTTCTGATATAAATGTAAAAATTTTATTTTTGTTTCTTCTATTATAAATATAGTTAGTCATAAAAGGTTTTTAAACAGGTCAATCGATTTGTCTCCTCAAATGGAATAAATTTGGTGCTTATAATATTCCTCTATTTCCAAAACTGAGAAACTTTCTCTGATACAAACGTAAAAATAATTTTAATTTTATATATATTATAATTATAGTTGGTCATAAATTTTTTACAATAGGTCAATTAATTCGTCTGATCAAAATGAACAAATTTGGTTCTTATAATATGTAATATTCTCAAAATTGGAATATGCAACCTCTAAATCTAGAATAAATTTTCTTAACTATAATAAATTTTTTTTAAAATAGCATTTAAAACAATTTTTGAGAGAAATATAAAATAAAGAAAAAAATATTTCTTATCTGATCCAACTCAAAACTGTACAAATTTTTAACATCATATGGAACTATAATTCCCCCAAATTTCGTGACTCTAGATCAACTCATTTGTGAGATATAAATAAAAAGACATTATTGACATATATATATACACACACACATACGGAGATTTTTTTAAAAACCTCATTTTCTGATTTCTGGGGTCGAATTAGGTCGAGAAATGTCAAAAACTGAGATTCGAAAGTTTTCATCGTTCCTTTATGAGGAAACAAAAATTTAAAAAATAATAAATAAAAATTTTCTAACACAATTAAATAGTTTTGATGGAGTTAATAAATTAAAAATATAAATATAACACAATTAAATAGTTTTGATGGAGTTAATAAATAAAAATATAAATATCCTCAGCTTTCAAAAAATTAAGTGGTAAAAATGAAGATTATAACCAAGATCCAAAGAAATATATACGATTCTAAATATTCTGACGGAATAAGAATGCAAAAAGAAATAAAAATAAATTTAAGCTCGATATTGGAGGACACCGCGTGGCGAAAAAGCAAGGTTGCTCTTAAAACTGTTTTCAGTCGTTCAATGACCTTTTGAACTTGCAGTTGAATTTTTTTTAAGGAAGAAAACGATTACATTTTGTCATATTAAAAAAATAATTTTAAATTAAATCTAACTATATCTCCTCAAAATAAATAATTTTATCATAAATGGAAGTTGAAATTGAAGTGCTAAGCAAATCTGAAATCTCCAAAGTTTCTTGAACCCTCTGACTCAGCTCTCACCGTAAAGACTAGAGCACTCTATTATTAACGAAAAATACATCCAAATGTTTCCAACAAAGAGACAGAAACGTTGCACTAAATTAGATACTTAGAAAATGCGACAAAGTACGAAATTCTCATGTGCGTTGAATTTAATTTTAGAAAATTTTAGTTTTAGAGAATTCTTAGTCCGAAAAGAAAACAAATAAATAATTTGTGAATGAAAATGAATTATATCTATGAAGAAAAATAATTTTATTTTCATTCAAAGTTAAAGTTGAATTATTATTATGCTATTCTGTGTATGGTCTGATTGAAAATAATGTAGTAATTACATTTATTTATTTCAGCATCTTTTTCATCACCGGCAATTTAAAATCATTTCGCAAGTATTTGAGAGTGTTTTAAAGTCTTAAAGTCTTACACTTTAAGACACTTTCAAATACTTGCGAAATGATTTTACACTACATAATAATCAGTCTACTAGAGATATATAGCTAAAATTTCAGAAATCTAAAGTATGAAAATGAAAATGGATCAGGTCCCCTTTATATGGCATTGTTCCAGGTGAACATCCGGTCAGTTATAGTACTTGCAATCATGACTAACATTCTTCAGTGTTGTGCCAAATACTAAATCCCAGGGAATTTTTCAACGTCCAACGTCACACTAATAATGTCATTGACTTGCCATAGACTTGAATGATCTTGGAAGAGATGAAAAACCGCAGATAAAATTAGAAAATTCCAGAAATTTTTTTTCCTGAATCTTTGGAATCTCCGGATTATCACAAATATTTTTCTTAGGTACAATTATTTCCGCATTTCAAATCTAAAATAACCTATAGAATGTTTATTAGAAAACTAGTTATTTCCCAACATTATTCACAGAAAATATATCGAACAAGAAATCTGAAAAATATTTTTCAACCCAATAAATTTTCTTAAATGAGGGCTGGCATTCCAAAAGAGCACAAGCGCGATTTGAAAAAAATTATATTATTGGCTCAAAAAATCAGATAATTTGTAATACACATTGTGACAAAAGGCTTTTTTTTAAATGTCAATTTTCAACTTTTTTTGCAATTTTTCAAATTATTTTTCGTTAAAAATTATGTTTTGCATTTTTTTCAAGTTTTTGGGTTAAAAATTATTTTTTGCATTTTTTTCAAGTTTTTGCAAAAAATGGAACTTTTGAAACTTTTTGCAACTTCAGAACTCCATTATGTTGCGTTTACGTTTTTGAATTGAAAATTAGAGGTCTTACATCACCATTAAAAAAACAAGCGTCTCCAACGAAAAAAATAATTCCCACCCCCTATTTACTAAGAATTGAATGACTTTTTTCAATAAAACTTTCCACGCCCTAATTCAGCACTGAAGTATCTCGGAATAAAATTTTTTTGCTTTTTCTAAATTGAAAATTACATTTTTAATCAGCTTCCAAAGTTGAAAAATTACAAAAATTACATTTTTAATCAACTTCCAAACGTACATCTCGAACGAGGAAAAAACCTTCCATTTTCTCGGAATATAATATAATTTTTCTATCAAACTTTTATTGTATCGATTTAGCAACTCAATAACTAGAAACAAACATTTTTTTAAAATTGAAAATTGGATTTTTAATCATTGGCCAAATTTGAGAAAACGTGAGCCCCTTGCGAAAAAAAATATTATCCCTTTATTTTCTCGGAATCTAATGATATTTTCTAATCAAACCTGTCACGCTTTAACTTGGCACTGATGTATCTCGGGAGTTAGTTTTTATTTTTTTCCTAAATTGAAAATTCGATTTTTGAGAACGTTTTTTGTCTCTCCTGAAAAATTGTCAAAATGGCGCTTATTTCCTTTTGAAATTCTATCCTTCAAATAAAATATACTTTTATAGAAATTCTTAGTTTTCATATTCTCATTTTCTATTTCTGTTTTTTATGGCAATTGAAAAAATCTTTAGTTAGCACCCAGGAAGAGGATACTATTTTTATTATCAGAAATCAAATCTGCCATATGAAAATGGTCTATGACTATAGCATAAAAACAACTTGCGTCTGTTTTTCCAATATTCTTAGCCAAAAATATCAAAAACACGTCAAGGCTCGAAGATTCATCAAAATAGAACATCGTTACTTCGCAAGCAAATCGTATAATAATAACAATTGTGAGTAAATAAGTGACATTGGAAATTCGTATTGGAACCCGAACTCGGAAATTTCAATCCACGTGCTATTTTCGAGCACGCGAATCATATTTTTAGGTCTGGCTATCACGTTTTAGGATTTCTGGGGGCGGGTAATCGTTCATTCTTTGTGGAATATGTCTCTTGATAGATGGCGGATGTTTTCTGAGAACATAAACAACAGCCCCGTCTTTACTATTACTGAAAAAATGTATGCAGAAATGTATTTCTCTTTAATGTATTCAAACTTTGGACAAAAATATTGCATTTGAATTCAGAATTAGAAATTAAATTCATAAATTTAATTGACACTTTATGTATCTAGGTAAAAGACTTTTCTGAAAATAATTTTAATTTCCTTTTTTGCTGGACACTTGAATTATTTAGCTATGAAACTTCAAAAAATAAAATAATGTAGCAATATTTTTTTTCATTGACAACAGGCATTAAATTAGTTATTGTCCAGTTGCAACCTTTATATCTATAATTACTGTAATTAATCTTGTGCAAACCAACAATATATAAATCACTCGACTTCATGTAAGTATACTGAAAAAAAAAGAAAACAAATTTATTGCAATGAACGACCGACTTCTCCGTTTCTAACAGCTGATTTTAAACGTCCTTAACCAAGTCCCCTCCTTAAGCAAAATGCAAAAATTCCTCCTGATGAACCACTGTGAAGACAAAAAAATTCTTTTGGAATTCAAATAAACTGAAAAAAATAAAATGTGTAAAAATTAAAAAATGCTTATACTGTTTGCTTATACTATTACACACTTAAAAATAAATTCCCTACTTTTTAAGTCCAAACCGAATGAAACCAAACATTTTGAGAAAATCGCCTTGATGATTATAGTAACGATTGATTCAGCAGGGGTCGTATTAAATCTTATACCCTCATCTTAAATCCGAAAATGGTAATTTTACACCCAGACTTAAATATCTTCAAAACTAAAATATTTCAAAACTGCAAATATCTTCTAAACTAGATACGGCCATAATCCTTAATTATTTCTTTATCAAAAATTCACGATAAAAATGCAGGAATAAAAATTACTAAATATCTATAAAAAGCTAAGGGTAAAAAAATAAAAGGGACAAGTAAGGGACAACCTCCATATTTCCCCTACCAATTTATATAGAGAATTTGAGGTCAAATTTCAAAACTCAAATTGGATAATAAAAATAGTCAAGGATCAGATTGATATTTTTTTATTACACCTCCCTCTACCTTACTGATCAAAGTGAAGACGGCCATGTTTTTTGGCTCATGCGCGAAGCCAGGAACCGGATTGTCACAGCGAATGGCAGAAGACATTCGTTTCCGTCGACGATTCATTCCTTGCGATTCGTGACCTCAGCCAAGAAAAATATCATCAATCCTCAAGCAATAACTTCCGGTGACTTCGTCATCGATTCGGTAAGTCTTGACATTTTCAAATTCAAACAGAAGTCTAGGGGTGAAATTTTTTATAACAAGGATCGCGGAACTCAAGACTTGCCGGTTCAACCCTCGCCAGCCACCGCATATTGATTTTCCGGTCCGTCAGACGAGCAAAACCACCTTGATACCTCTTTCCTTCTCATTCTCTTCTCAATCGCGAATTTAATTGCAAAAATAAATTACAAAATTTAAGTGTAAAATCTGAGAAGATAGACGTTTTAGAATTGGGGTGAGTTTGTATTTTCAAATTAACTTTTGTGGCCGTTTGTGTGAGCCAACTCGCGATCAGGGCTGCTGATTGTTTGTGAAACCAATTGGACTTTTTTGAGAAGAGGAGGATAGTTTGTTTGGAGAAATATTATTAAATTGGTGAATTTGGTATCGGATAATTTTAGGGTTGGGTTTAAAGGGTTTAAAGTGTATTTTAGGAATCACGGGTAGTTTAGACTGCATATTAATAGAAGATATTTTGACGGTTTTGTAGGTGTTTTGTTTTTGTTTACAAATCGATAAATAATATTATTCTTAGGAAAGGAACCCTGCCAGTTTCGATTCGATTTGAGGGATGGTGGGCGTATATGTATAGTCGAGGTCGAAGTTTAACGCCCTCTTCATCATGGATGGTAAAATAATTCCAATGGAATCGAATCATAATGATGAAAGAAAAGCTCTAACGATAGTTTATTAATTCGTTTAATTCGTATATCGCTTAATATTTAACATTGTCGATTTTGTACCAAAATATTCCGTAAAAAAATATTCTAGTACTTAATATTCCAGTTGATAAAAATTTATAAATGTCAACCCCAGTTAATAAAAATTTGTAAATGTCAACTCCTTGAGGATTGGAATTTATCCAATGTCATTTAATTATAATTAAAATAGAATCCTTTTATAAGATCATATTTAGCATATTTGCTTGTGGAAAATTTTTCAGGAAATTAATATCGTTAGAAGCTTTTCATGGCTCTTTGAATATTGTTTATTATTTTGTAATAATAACAAATTAATAATAATTAATAATAAGACTTTATTCTATATGTAAAATCTTAATTAATTTCCGAAATGAAAAGGCTTTTTAATAACAGAAAAAGTAAAAAAGGTCCTCGATGTTTAAGGCGTCCTTGAAATAAGTGATACAAGCCGGCTTTCGGTCAGACCAATACAAAAAAAAGGATAATGTATGGGCAATTTTCCAGAATCTTAAGATTTCAATATAAGAAATTTTAAAGAATAAATCGTAAGCGACACATATGACCTTTTGTTTTTAATTTCTGAATAACCTAATACATAATTTTTAAATGAAACTGTTAAATTAGTATGTATCTCTGAAAATAAGCAGCAATAATTCAATTATAGTTGTAGCTATACCCAAATGCCAAATTTTTTTATTTAAATTTTGAATCATTTATACAAAAAGAATTAAATTTAAATTCATTTCGTTGATTAGATGTTGATAATTGATTAATTTTACCAATAAATTTACAAATACGACTGTTAATTAGATCAAATTTCGGGTTATGTTTCTACGTACATCTGACGAAAATCAGAAAATCTTGCATTTTCTAGCTCTTTTCTTGCACTTTTTTCTTTCCTCGTTTGCAATAACCTCTTCTTATCTTTTTCCAGTTTTAAATCCTTAGCTTGATCATCCATTATGCATTTCTTTAAATATATTTTTATATTCTGACTTCCGAATGACAGGTTATAAACATCGAATCATTGATAAATTGATTTATAAATTTTAAATATTCTTCACAAACAGCAAACTTCACACATTTAATTTTCTGATTTTGTTACACCAGCGACCGTTATAAAAAACTAAGGATAAAATTTGTTGTAGGTAATTTCTTAGAGAGAGAAATTTTTATTCGGGCAACTTCACCACATTCCAAATACATGTGTTATCGTAGAAAAAGAAAATAAAATTTAACCAATATTTGGGTAAAATTTATCCTGTGAAGTTTTGTTGCAGGTAATTTTTACCTCGGAATCGAGGTAAATTTTATCCTTCTTTTTGTCTGTGTTTTAAATAATAGATATTAATACTTAAGTACGCAGAATTTTTTGGTCGACATTTATCAGTACATTCATATAATTGAAAATGAGATATCTATAAGTTATTTGATTTATTTAAACTAATTTTGAAGGAAGCCTTGCCCATTACACCAGCGACATTTTATTTGTACGAATACACTTTCTAATTTAAATGCAGAAATAACTTTGCAAATAATGAATTAGAAAGGGGCATGTAATTAGCTTCTTCCTTAAGGGTATGTGATACATAATGACGTCATGAATTACGGACTGATTTTTTATTTACATTCAGAAGGTTTATTAAGAGAGAAATGCAAATATAAAGCTGAAATTTTGGGAAATAATAGAGAATATATTTAGGCATTGATGTCTGGTGCGTTTCAGTTTTTATTTCTAAAAAAAAAATTTTGCAAAAATTACTTTTTTCAGAATAAAAATTGAAACGCACCAGACATCGAGTTCTTGATATATTTCTTATTATTTCCTCAAATTTCAGCAATATATTTGCATTCTTCTTTTAATGAACCCACTGATAATAAGTAAAAAATCGGTCGGTAATTCGTGACATCATTATGTATCAAATACCCTTAAAGATTAAGCTTCTATTTTACATAAAAAAATCGTTTGTCAACGTTTTTGGCAGTGCCGAAGTAGAAAATCTTACCGTTACACCAGCGATATGTAAATATTGGGACAAATTTTACGAACCAATTACAATTTTTCTATATATTCTACGTGAATTTTCATTAGATTTTAAGAAATTTATCTAGATAAATTTCATTAGATTCTGTAATTTTTAAACAAAACACATAATTCTTAGATGTTTATATTATAAAATATAAAGATGACAGAGTTTAAAATTTTTTAAATGTAAAATGGACACTCTGTTAGACAGACTGTAAAATGGACTCTGTTAGAATAACATTTCGCATGTATTTGAGGCGAATTTACCGCCTGCGTTAGAATTTTAAGCACAAAAACTATTGTCCGACTTAGTTTTCGTCACAAGTAAATGTATCTCATAGCTTATTATTTATATATATTATATATATATATATTATTTATATATATCCTTCGACATCAATAAATAACTAGGACGTAAAATCTAAAGGTTACAGACAATTGCCCATGAGTTCAACCCAAAAGGACTTACCCCTCTCGTTTTTCTTCTGAAATGTTTTCAGTGACGCCTCACGATTATTTTGAGACCAAAAAGAACAAAATCGCTGGTGGGATTGTTGAATAAACTTAATTTTTTATTCTTATTTGCAGGTTATTATGTATATTTCCGTAAAAAGTGGTGCTTTTGAGGCTTACAGTCTGTAGTTTGGCATCGAAAAAGAGTATTTAAACATTGAATATTCTTGGATATCCGGGACCCATTAAAATTTTGGAAAAAGTGTAAAAAATTGCAGTTTTTATCAGTTTTTTTGAATATTTCTTCACTTCAGAGCTTCCTACTTTAGATTTGATACAACAAAAATTAAAGTGAATTAAATTTTCTGTAAAACTAACAAAAAAATAATAACCTTATCTCATATAGTTTAGGAGATAGAACCTTCAAAATTTATATTTTTCTGAAAAATTTGACGAAAAAAAATTTAGTTTTAGTTTTTGTGAAGTAGCATATTTTCTGTGCTCTGTCGTCAAAAATAGTCACAATATGAGTTAAAGTAAACTTAATTTAAAGCAAATCTAAGGAAAAAAAAGAAATGTTCTATCTCCCATACATCCAAACTTATAGCGTGTTGAAAAATATCCACTTTCCTGAAAATTCGTAAATTTTTTCGAAAAATCCCGTTTTTCTTGTACTTTACGTTAAAAGATGTTCTTATAATAATAAAAGTACATAAAATTACCTAAAAATTTGAAAAACTTTAATAATTTCTGAAAACACAGCTATAAAATTTTATAGTTGTATTTCATAAATTATTAAAGTTTTGCAGATTTTTAGGTAATTTTATATATTTAGGTAATTTTATACAGCTATAAAATTTTATAGC
>JBAGKK010287532.1:0-20338 GCA_037177015.1 Euceroptres primus | reverse complement strand
CATACAGGCCTTCATCCCAGGCATCAGCACTACATAATCGCATACCTCGTTTTCATTCTAAAATTTTGTGGTGAAAAGGCTTCTTTTTGGTCTTCGTTCCCTGGACTATCTGGAGTTGCAATCACAAATAAAAAGGCAGCGGAGGAAACGATGCGACAAATGTTAGAAAATGGCCCGCCAATTTTTAGTTCCAAACTGAGCCGTAGCGCCACCTGCACTTTTCAAATGTTAACGTTTTAGATTTTAGTTGATTTTAGAAATAAAGAGATAATATAAACATTATGATCAACAAAATGAGCAAATATGAAAAAATAAAATAGGAAGAAAAAAGATATATTAATATCGGCAAAATTCTAAGTAAATTTAATCGTAAATATAATTTCAAAACATATAACCATTTAAATTTGAATTTGCAAGTTAGTTATTTTTTGGTTGGCACCACTGCGTCACTGATTTTTCCTGTCCCTCCCTTTTTGCGATCGACATGTTGCTTGGTGGATGTGTCAAGCTCTGGTCCTGAAAATTAATTAATCTTTTCGTCTCGAATCGTTTAATTCACATTAATTTTAGTAAATACCGCGCTTTAAAACTGCCGTTGAGAGTTGTGAGTCGCGAGTGCCCGCGAAGTGTACTAGTATAATGACAAAAATCATTTTCAAAGTATTTCTTTGTTGCGCCTTTGTTTCAGCATTTTTAGTGTCGTTCGGTTGCAACGGAAAGTGTTTTTTTCCTTTTTCGAAATCGGGTATTCGAGTAATTTGAGTAAAGTTCCTGACGTGCTCAGAATGCTGCTGAATCCAGACCAAGTGGTGAGTTTTGATTTCTATAAATTAATTAACTTTAAATAATACGCCATAAGGACTGTACAAGGTCACATGACCTAGCATGGACGAGTCCATTATTAGAATTTTTATGACACCCCGAGAAACATTTACACTGTTGACAAGGTTCGCAGGTAGAGCGAACCTTTTATTTTCAAGGCTTCCTTGATAATTGGAATCATTAAATTTAACTTTCTTTAAATTTCTATTCCCAAAATTTATGTGGCTTTAAACGTAGACGTTATTTTAATTTTTTGTACATTTTTATATTTTAATAATAATATAATACACAATAATTATTATATTACAAATATTAAAAATATTATATTATAATATATAATATATAATATAAATAATATACAAATTAATAATTTAATATTATTATATTTTATATATTTTTTATATACACTCATCTTGCGTAACTGTACCGCCCTCACTTGCCGCATCTAGATTTATAATATCTTTGCTAATAAATTGCACACTTATTTTTTTTTCTATTTAAAAATTTTTAAACCCGAAGGTCAGTTTTTTAAGAACTTTGCAAGGGGATATTCACTCCGAAAATCATACTCGAAAATCTCTGGAAATCTCAATCTATCTCTCTTGTTTTTCAATTGTTTTTCTACTTCTTCCTCCCTTCCACTCATTGGCAATCGATAGAAATCAGAGGAATTCACGGCAGTCGATTGCCAAGTGAATAGCCCCTCGAAACCTTGTTTCCTGTTTTATTTATTTCTTTATTTTCTATTCTATTTTCTCTGCGACATTAAAAATCGGGTTACAACCTTGATTTAGTAACAGGAGATTGAAGACTTATCTCGGGATGGATTAAAATAAAATAAAAATCTAGTCGGTATTACGAAAATTAGGGGGCGTCGATTTGTGTGGAAAAGGGATTTGATTTACCTTACAAGATCGACTCTGTCCTGGCGTGCGTACAAAAAGTAGCCCTCTTGTCGTGGGTGACGGGGCGATTTCAACGACCCTCGTTTTGTAAACTAGGCGCGAGGGAATTTTGGGCTAAAAAGCAAGTGATTAATGATTACGGAGCTCGGCGAATGCACCCTCTCCCTGAAATGAGACCTGATATAACCAAGTTCCTTAGCGTTTACTATCCGTGTCGGTAATTGATTCCCGATTACTTGTCATCAAGAAAAAAAAGCAAAGAACATGACACGTGACTATGTATCACGATAAGTCCCACAACTGTTACCTGTTTTTTACCGAAGATCCGAGGAGGAATATTATTTAGCGATGGTGTTCTTGCTCTCTAGTTTTTTTATTTTAATTATCTAATTTGCATTTCAGTTTTTATTTACACGTGATAATTAATTAACTGAAGAAGAAACAGGACAAGTAAATGGAATATATTTTGATAGAAAAAAGGACTTTAGCCTTTATAGTAGAAGCTTGAATAAAATTAACTTTGATCTTGAGAAGGTTAAAGTAAAAAAAATTTATTTGCATTTAATTCCTTTTTAAGTTCAAATTAGGAATTATTATTTTTGTACAGAGTAATTCGAAGTGAAGTCGTGTAGAATTTTTCATTAAACATCAAAGGATTTAAAATAAATTAAATTACTTCTGGGAAATACTCGAGGCTTTGCGGGTAAAAAATTTTGAAATTTGAAATTTTTATAATTCCAAATTATAACATTATTTCCCAATAAATTTACATATCTTTGCTGAGGTAATTAGGAAAACTTATTTAATTTTTAAAATTTTGCATCTATTCGTTGTCACTGAGTTTTTTTTTACCATTTTCTTGACAAGCGATCTAGTTGAGGAACTGTGAGAGTAATATTTCAAAGTGGTAAGAGGGTAAACGGAACGCTGTGAGTAATTTGAACAAACGTACGACAACGTCTCATTTGTCACGTGTGGGTGACACGAGAAATGAGTGACATGGTCGACCAAGAATACCCTCGACGGACAGCTTTTTTCCGTTTGCAACTAGGAAATTATTGTGTAACGAGGGCTTAATGTCAAAGGGTTATTTTTGCATCCACTAGAATGTATATGATTTAAAAATAACTCTCATTAATTTAGCACTTCTTCTAACTTTACAATTGTTGGGATTTATAATGAACTATTCTCAGTATCAGTTCTCTCATTTTATTTAACAATATGAAAGTTTTTCAAAAATATAAAGGCGCATCCAATTTTTAAAAAACGGAAGTTTTGACCTTTAAAATAATAATGCAGACAATTTATCTTTGTCAAAAAAAACTGTTAGTAAAGATTAAATTTTAATTTATAATTGATATTCATAGAGAAAATAAATTATAATAAAAGATTTAAAAAGTGTTCAAACAGAATTATGAAAATTTTTTTGTAACTTTCATTTTCAATTTGAATGCAGAATATCAATAACACTTGTGGTAAAAAGCAGTAGTTTACATAAAGCACAATTACAACACAATAAATCTTTTTTTTGTATTTTCAACTTTTCTTAACTCTCATTTTCAATTTGAATGCAGAATATCAATAAAACTTGTGGTGAAAAGCAATAGTTTCTGTGAAGCACAATTACAAGACATAAAATGACAGTTTTGTGTCAATTTTATTCGTGGTTTAATATTCATTGGAATTTTGAACTTGCTGAAGATTTAGTTTTCAATCACTTATCTTCAACTTTCATTTTATTTAATTTTGTAAATTCCTTTCCTTTATGCTTACCTATTGAGAATTTCATTCAAGCTTTAAAGCGTTAAAATATTACAATTAGGAACAAAGTGGAAGCATTCAGTTCACGTATTTTACACATATTTTTCATTCCTTAAAATTATTCAAAAGCGTTAAAAAATTTATAACAACTGAATTTTTGAAGCTAGAAATAATATAATGAAGAAGACTATTTGTCTACATCTAAACTTTTCGAATGAAACAATTAGTTAAAGCTTTTACTTTTAACTAATTTATAGTTAAAATAAATGTATAACATAATAAGGAAAACTAGAGCAAGCAAGTTTTTAGATACCTTCAAGTACAATTTTTACAATTTTACGATTTTCTATTTTTATACAAAAGGAAAAGATCAATACCGCATGTATTTTGAACGGTAGAAGCGTTTCTGAATTACTTTGAAACATTATTTTCTAATGTATTTAAAGTTCTGAATGTGCAAATGAATAAAATTTGTATTCAATTTATTTTTAAGTGAAAGCTTTTTCTAGAATATTGGTTAATTTACAAAGAAAATTATGAAGTGAAAAAAGTTCATAATGCTTATTTTTATTTACAATTGTAACAATTTTTCAAGTCAAATTTGAGATTAGAAAAAATGTTTCGTTTATTTGAACATTCGAAACATAAGGAAGGTGTACACATATTTTATCATCCATCCTCTCTTATTTCCTATATTGCATAATTTTTGCATCTTTGATTAGCTTCTTATTTTATTTCTACATCTCTTGAATGTACCTGAAGTTTTGAACGCTCAAATGAACGAGATTTTTTTCCCTTACTCATTCATTTTAAAATATTTTTCTATTTACAAATAAAAAGTAGCATCATTAGCTTTTTTTATTATCACATTAGGTTCTTTGCTAATAAACGAATAATTTGAACAAATTTGAGTTTGAAAAGAAATCAAATAAAAATTTCGTTCACTTGAGCGTCCAGAACTTCAAGCACATAACTTTTGAGAATATAATTCAAAATTTAAAAGACACTTGAACTCAGTGTAAACTTTCATTAGAACTTACACTTCACTCAATAGATTCAAAGCAGAAACAACATTGTATAGAACATTTTTTACCTGATGATTTTCTTCGCTAATACTTTAGACCTTTTTGTTAGGCCATGAATTTACCCCACGATTACTTCCACAATAAAGGCACAAAATGGAAGTACATGTCCTAACAAAAGGTCAAAAAATAATTGCCCCTTTACTTTTCCTTTTCCTACCAGTTGTTCTAGTTGAAGATTCGCATTCTTCGAAGAGGGTTTCAAATTAAGAACTTTGTATTACTTGTTGTGGAGACCGGCTACTTGTATTTTCAGAATGAATTCGCTGAATCTCTCAACGTACGGTGATCCTGGTTCTATTTTCAAAGCTTTCAGAGAATTATACAAGGGCTGCTTCACCATTTTCATAAAAGGTTGACCAAACTTGTCTGCGTTTCTTTTAATATTCTGCTTAAACATTGCTGGTTCCATCAAACGAGGCGCATGAATATACCCCAAAATTTACTTGCCATCATTTTCGTTTGACCGAAATTCATGTTACCGAATAATCACACGGAAAATCTCAAGGGATCATTTTAATCTGCAGTAAAATGAGAACTCGAAAAACTGTGACAATAGAATAAATGATCCACTTCAGATCAAAATTATATTGCTGCAGATTAAAATAATATTCCACGATTTACTGTGCATTTGCCGTAATTTTTATGTATTCGAATCGCCATTCGCCATAATTTCTATTTATTCGAATGTTCATTTGTCATGATTTTGATTTATCCGAATAGCCATATTCCATAATTTCTATTTATCCGAATTATCATTTGTCCTCATTTTTGATTCTCCTCATTTTCATTTACTCGATTAGCCATTTGTCCTAATTTTCGTTTGTCCTAATTTTTAGTTGTCCGAACAGCCTTTTGTCGTAATTCTAAATTATCTGAATCGCCATTTATCATAATTTTTGTGTATCCGAATAACCATTTTTCATAATTAATTTTTATTTGTCCTAATTTTCGTTTTTTATAATTTTCATTTATCCGAATTGACATTTGTCGTAATTTTTATTTGTCCTAATTTGCATTTGTCCGAATAGCCATTTATCATAATTTTTATTGATTCGACTCGCTATTTGCCATAATTTCTATTTATCCGTATCGTCATTTATCCTAATTTTCATTCGTGCTAATTTTCATTTGTCATCATTTTATGATGAAAATTGTCATTTGTCATAATTTTCATTTGTCTAATTTTAATTTGTCCTAATAGTCACTGGCCATAATTTTTATTTTTCATAATTTTCGTTTGTCCTAATTTTCATTTGTCCTAATTTTCATTTATCCTAATATTTATCTTTTCGAACAGTTTTCGTCGATTTTCTCGGCTTCGTTCATTTTGCAGTTAACAGTGTTCTCTCAAAACACGGCAGAAATGAAAATTAGAACAAATATTACAACAAATGTCAATTCGGATAGTTGAAAATTTTAACAAACGAAAATTAGGAAGAATAAAAATTATAAAAATGGTTATTCGGATACATACAGTACCGGTCACAAGTATCAGACCGCTTCACTCACATCTCATCGAAAAAGAATTCTTGTCTTTTATATTTAATAACTCGGGAAGGAAACGCGACTTTAACTTTTGGAAAAAAGCATTGAAAATATTAAGAAATTTCGCGTCGAAAGAGTCATATGTGAATAACTTTGAACTATTCTTAGTCTAGATAGAATTTAAGAAAACTAGAAGGAAATAATGTGCTAGGTAACAAATTTCCGACCCTTTTTTCAATTCCTGGAAAAACGTAGAAAATATTTAGGAGAGTTTTGAAAAAATTTGTATCGGCACTTTAAAGTATAAGCTTTAAAATGAAACCTAGAAACTTCAAATATATTGACTAATCATCTAGTAATAAATTCAAATGTGCCATCATATTTTTATTTTCGCGAGACCCCATGAATATGTAGTGAATGCGAGCAAAGGCTTGATCGTCGCATGTTTAGACTTTGAAGCAGGACCGTCTTTTACATAAAAAGTTTTTGGGAACAAGGGGCACCTTTTCTATTTCTCGCTATGACTTCAAAATTTAATTAAATTACAATTAATTATTTATCAAAATTAATTATTAATTTTAATTGTAATTTAATTCGAATTTGAAGTCATAGCGAGAAATAAAAAGGAGCCCCTTGTTCCCAAAAATTTTTTATGTACAAGACGGTCCTGCTTCAAGTTCTAAACATGCGGCGATCAAGCCTTTGCTCGCATTCTCTACATGTTCATGGAGTCTCGCGAAAATAAAAATATGATGGCACATTTGTATTTATTACTAGATGATTAGAAAAGATATTTGGAGTTTCTAGGTTTCATTTTGAAGCTTATACTTTAAAGTACCGCTACACATGTTTTCAAAATTCTTCTAAATCTTTTCTACATTTTTCCAGGAAGTGAAAAAAGGGTCGAAAATTTATCAGCTAACACATTATTTTCTGCTAGTTTTCTTAAATTCTATCTTGACTAAGAATATTCCAAAATTATTCACATATGGCTCTTTCGACGTGAAATTTCTTAATCTTTTCAATTCTTTTTTCCAAAAGTTACAGTCGCGTTTCCTTCTCAAGTTATTAAATGTAAAAGACAAGAATTCTTTTCCGATGAGATGCGAGTGAAGCGGTCTAATACTCGTGACCGGTACTGTAAAAATTATGATAAATGGCGATTAGGATAATTTAAAATTATGACAAATGTTTATTCGGGCAAATGAAAATTTGGACAAATTAAAATTAGGAAGAATGGCTAATCGCGTAAATTAAAAATTAAGAGAAACGAAAATTAGGACAAATAAAAATTATGACAAATGATAATTCGGATAAATAGAAATTATGGCATATGGCGATTCGGATAAGTCAAAATTAAGAGAAATGAACATTCGAATAAATAGAAATTATGGTCGAATGTATGATATATTTGTTGAGTAACTTTCGAATAGAATCGTCGTCACCAATTTGCAATAACGTGCGCACGTAGTTTGGGCAGGGCATACTAGTGTCAGATTCGAATGGATCACGTCATCGATTGTAGAAAATTCAATCTCCGTTTGCGTTTCCATGAAAATGTGGGTCATTTCCAAGTAAATCCATGATGAGTAAATCATCCATGCTAGAAAGGTGAAGGAAAATGCGAACCTTTCTCGCAATTGTTGAGGTTCTTGTGACACAGTTGATCCAAGTACTAATTGCACGATATACATTGGTCTCCAAAAACGTATCTCGAACCTCAGTAAACAAAAAATTATCCCACGTGAGAATCAACATGCCACTTATGAAGATTCGGTAGCGATGAAGTTGTTCGTTATCGTCAAGGAAGTGGTGGTGAATGGTAAAATGGGTGCTGCAGCTTTACAATTTATATATCCTGCGAATTTGCTATACATTCAAGAATATTGGTCTCGCGAGCCCCAAGCATTACACTTTGAGGAATCATAAATTGGATTTTATTGTGTGTCAGCTCATAAAACAAGCCAATCATTCTTTTCTTATCTTCATCGAATTTTCCGCCAATTGTTTTATGATTCGGAAGGTTTACCATAGTAAAATTCAGTTATTTAGACAAGGTGTTTGTAAGTTCTGCATCAAGTCCCGAAGTATTTAGTTTTTGATCTCTGGGGTTACTTAACACATTCATAAGCGTAGACACGCTGAGTGCCCCTACTTTTATTTGATGACCTTTCAAGTCAAGAACTTTCCTTCGAAACATTTCAATTTTTAACGAAAACTTATCCTTAGTGTACGTGTTAGTAAAGGGATTCAAGCTGTGTCAGATAGGAATTTCTCGTAAGAAAAGCTAAAGCTTATTCGTAGTTACGAACTTGACAACTTCAAGGACACTATAGTCCAGAAATTGCTTTGACCGCATCATACTGAGTAAACTTTCATACCTGTATCCTTTCTTGAGAGCCAAGTGCAGGATCAGAAACTTGGGTCGAATTCGTGCTCCTGATAGTTGAGTTATGAAGCTCATTGTGTCAGTTAACTTCGATCTTATAGACTCCGCATCTTCATCGTTGATAGTTCCTTTAGTTATAATAAACAACGTTGTTGATCTGAGGTTAGTAGATTCTGGCAGATTCTTCAGATGCTGAAAGTTGAGTTCAGTTTCTTCTTTCACGTCTCTACACCAAAGGGGCGTTTTTTGATCAATTAATTTGATCAGTTCATCAATTCTACTTTGAAAACTCGGACTATTTTTCTTAACTAACACCACCACTTTACCTTTAGCGAAATAAAAGTTGATAAACGGTTTAACCAGTTTATTTCATTTGAATATTTAACGTGAAAGCACAGGAGAAAGACTATGTAAAGGAGACATTTCTTGAACATTGTTACCTTGCAACTGAAAGAATATCTTATTTCTATAGAAAGGAATCAGTCTCTTAATTAGTAAAATTATCATTTCTGTTTTTTTATCTTTTATTTTCTTAGTAATTCACACGGAGAAAAAATGACTGAATAGGGTGTAATATAGGTTCATTAACTATGGGATAGCGATCTTAGATTGTAACCACCCAGGTGAAAAAAATTTGAAAAAATATATTCAAAATTGAGTTTTATATGGGGCATTATTTCTCAACTGCCCCAACCCCAAAAATCGATCGGGCTCAAACTTGGGTAAAGTGCAGTCCTATTAGATGGAAGTTTATGGGGAAAAAAGTTTGTCGTTGGAATACATATTTACCGATAGAGAGGGGGTGTAAGTTTTTAGTTTTATGCGGATACTATCTACTTCAATGATTTATAACTGTTAATATCAATAAAATAAATTTTTTACCTCTACAATTTCGATAAGGTTTTTCACGCTCTTTCCATTGACGTTACGCATTTTTTGGAAAAATAAGTATTTGACCTTCAAAAATCAAAATCAAAAACAAATTAGACTTTTTTTCGAATTTAGGTATTTTTTTCTTTTCTTTTTATCTATAAAGAAACCTTAGGTTGTTGCTTTTAAACACCTATAGATTAAAAGATGGACAAATTGTTATTTATTTTAGAAAATAAGCGATATGTAAGTTTTTTTCGGTTATAATCTTTTAAAATGATTTATGACTTATTTAAAATCAATAAAAATAAATGTTCTCACTACAGCTTCAGTAGAGTTTTTCTAGCCCTTTCTACTGATCATGAGCATTTTTTGAACAAATAAATATTTGGCCTTCAAAAATGAAGGTTAAAACAAGTACTTCTTCTACAAATGCTTTGACCTTCATTTTTGAAGGTCAAATATTTGTTTTTTCAAAAAATGCTCATGATCAGTAGAAAAGACCTGAAAAACACTACTGAAGGTGCAGTGAGAACATTTCTTTTTATTGATTTTAAATGAGTCATAAATCATTGAAAAAAATGATAACCGAAAAAAACTTACATAATGCTTATTTTCAAAAATAAATAACAATTTGTCCGTTTTTAAACCTATAGGTGTTTAAAGGCAACAGCCTAAGCTTTTTTTCTAGATAAAAAGAAAAGAAAAAAAATAATAAATTCGAAAAAAAGGTTAAATTTATTTTTGATTTTGATTTTTGAAGGTCAAATACTTATTTTTCCAGAAAATGCGAACGATCAATGGAAAAAGCGTGAAAACCCCTATCGAAATTGTAGAGGCAAAAAATTGATTTTATTGTCATTAACAGAGGTATAAATCATCGAAATAGATGGTACTCGTACAGAACTCAAAAATTAAACCCCTTCCCTATCGGTAAATATGTGTCCCAGCGACAATTTTTTTTTTCAATTAACTACCATCCAATAGGACTGCACTACCCAAGTTTAAGGATCGAGCCCGATTGATTTTCGAGTCGGGACAGTTGAGAAATAATGCCCCATATATCATTTATTTATAAATTATTTATGAAAATCACTTTTTCACCTGGGCAATACCAATATTATTATATTGGTATTAGCTAGATTATAAAATTTGTAACTTACGCTATAATCTGGAATCTAGATGTTGGTTTCATTACTCCATTTTGCTGCCCCATAGTTAATATTCCTAGATGTTATCCTGTACAATTCATTTTTGTCTAAGCGATTGCCAATATTTTGACGATAGTAAACTAGGTCGCAGTTGTTAAAAGCATTAAATGGAGAAAAAAAGGAAATATTTTAAACCTTCAACAGGGGAGAATTTCAAAAAAGGCCAGGGAGAGTAAAAATATAAATTTCTTTTATTTTCGCAATAATTCAAAACATTTTTATCTACCAGTAATTAAAAATTATAATTATCTAGTTTCATAAATAATAGAAAGACTTACAGTTATTAATGGCCTAATGTCTAGTTATTGAAATGTTACTAATGTATAATACAACATCAATTTGAAGTAGGAAGATCTGAGATTACTTTGAATAGATGTTAAAGTCTCATTATTCATTAATACAATTACTTTCGACAATAGGATGAGATTTTTACGAAGTTCTTGTGCAACGATGCTTTGGTCTACACGGAAAAAATTTTTACCTGAAAAAATACTGAACTTTTTTCAGAACTTTTGGATATCGGGGCAAGTTTTGTAAATTTTATTAACATTATTGACAGAGATATTAGTAGATAGACCCTTGATGTTTAGCAGATAAATACTTAATGTTTTCCTGAACTGTACCGAAAAATTTAAAACAAAGTCTTCGAAGAAACAAAATTTTTGTGGCTTTCTTCAAGCCTACTATAGTTAACCCAGTTCCTATACAACGTCACGCTGAAAATTCGCAACATCGAGGAACGGAACTCGCGTCGTCAATCCAAGGCGTTAGCTTTTGACAAAACCAGCGCTCGAAGCATCGCAGCCAATGTAACGTATAAAATATTTGAATTTTGTAAAGTAAATGTGAAATAATCGTTCATCTATCTCGGCGGCTAACGTCACACACTTTGATTTTCTTCAACAATTCAGAAAAACGTACGGCTCAAACTGCAAATGTTTCTGAAAAATGCATGAATTCTCCATCAAAATTTTTTTTAATTTTACTAAATTTTTTTTCTGATACTGATTTTTAAGAATTACTGAAATTACAGGAATTTCTTCAGAAATTTATGAATTTTTTCTTAAAAAGTTATGGAAGATCTACAGACCTTTCTTTCGAATCCAAGATCCTTGAACTTCAGTAAATTTTTAGGAACAATTTTTTTCCGTGTAAATACGATTGAACTAAACACGATGTTTTAAATATCATCGTTCAATTTTTTTAAACTTTCTGATCGAAGTTATAGTGCGGCCGGCTCGTGCGGGCAGATTGACCGGTGTTTGCGAAGAGCAAACCTCGCTAATTAAAATCCCGCGGCCCTTCTCGACCGGTAATCAAGAAATGCCTTTAGGCAGCAAGGATGGTCAATGAATATGGCTACTTCTCTGGAACCCTTTTCCAACGAATCACTCAAACGCTCGCTGCAATCAACTTACGAACTTCAATTTGGCGATGCCGGTATTAAGGTTTTTTTTACTAAATTTTACTTCCAGATATGTGTCCAAACAATTTTTACCTTTGACTACTAATCCTGAATTAACTTCTACAATTCTCGTGCGGAATTTAGTGCAGAATAATTATATTTAAGAAAATTTTCAACAGGTTATTATAACCTACCTTTAAGCTGAATTGGTTTATTATTTAATAATATTTGCAATAGGTATGGATGTAAATTCTACTTACTTGGCTATGTAGCTTTCAATTTTTTTAGTTATCGTCCTAGGAGTTTCCAGCAATGATTGTTTCTTTTCTTGATACATCCCTAAAAAATATTTTTGTTAATTTAAAATGTGGTTTAGAGTCAGAGAGAGAGGGGGGGGTGGTGGCGAATTAGTAGTTTGTTCAGTCTTTATAATTTTTGTAGGTGACTATGGCATGTAAAATATCTCTAGTTGACAGGGTCAGCTTCTGTTAATAACTTAAGAGTAATTTACTATTATTTGAGAAGCTTCGTGTGCACGTATGTCAAGAGTGTGCATAAGCTTATTTAGGTTAGAGACACGTGGTCGCACTTAAGTTCCATTGGCGCCAGACAAGGTTCGCTATCGCGTTCCTGGCTCAGAAAAAGAATTCGTCTCCTGCTATAAATAATATCGACAAACGACGCGTGCGGTGGTGATACCAACAATATGCCAGGAATATACCAAAAGATATGTTTTTATTTTTCATTTTAATCAAAATTTAAATTTGTCATTTTTGCATTGTTGGAAATCAACTTGCAACTTTTGAAACTTGTAGGAAATCAATTGACGATGAATTTTAACTATAACAATAACTAATTTATCAATTAGTGTATTGTCAATTAGTATATTATCTGAATCTTTCAAAATGTACGTTTTGAATTACATAGTGTAATTTCTTAGTATATTTTGAATGCAGACCCATGTTTCTAATAAAATTAAGGAAGATCTGGGCTTAAAGATTTTTTGGTACAGCCCTGGATCTGTCCAGTAGTAAATGCCTTGTCACCAAGACGAGCTTGGCAGGAACTAATGTTTGTTTGCCCTCACGACCGCGGGTTGACAAACAAGAGAAAAACCATTGGGGACAGTCTCGATGATTCCCCATGTTTTTACAAGCAAGCATTAGAGTCTGAAAATAACCCTATCTCTCCTCCTAGATATTCGTTGCCGGGAAGGGATTTATCAGCTTTTAATGGTTTCGAAATCGTAAAAAGTGCAAACTGCAGCGAAACTCAAGACTTTGTCAACGTATCTGTCAAAGTTATGTCAACAGTGGAACTCGTGCCAACAGCTGGTTCTAGCTGGCGGTTATTTTCAATTCAACGACGTCCTGTTCATGCCAAAGAGTTGAAGACGTTCTCGAAAATTCGAAACTAACTTATTTACAAACATAGAAGCAAAATAATCTAACATTTAAAGCATATTACTATTTTTTTAAGCTCGACATTTTTATAAACTTTAATAAATCTTTTTCATTGATGTTCAAAAAGTTTATCATCTAAGAGGACTTGTTTTTATAATACAGTATAGAAATGAATGTTGAAATATTTTAGCGGATGATACATTAAATTTGAATTTTGCTATTATCAATGTGTTTGACTCTTTCATGTGAAATTGTCTTTAAAAGCAGGATAAAATTCTTTAAAATAATCTGATGTGACCTAATTAGTTTCTGGAATAAAGGGATAGTGAGATGGATACTGAAAAGGGGTGTAAAAGGAGATGGGAGTAAGAAGAAGAGGGAGAATATCTGAGACACGATAAGCTTATTCCACTCTGGTGGACGTGCAAGTAACATTGATGCGATTAAATCCCTTGGCAAATTATGCCATTACACATTATGTAAACCTCCGCTGGCTTTGTGTCTCGGTCCTGTATTTAAAGCTGACTAATATTGGAAGACGATTGAAGTCAATTTATGCTTCATAAAAATTTGACCCTCAACATATCCCTTTTATTAATCTCTAATAATAAGTTATAGATCTTTTTTATTAATTTCATCATTTAAAATCTAAAATCGTAATAATTTTTATAATAACGAAATTAACAGCATTTGAATTGCTTCAAATTAAATGGTTTTCGAAAGTAATTTAAATTGCAGATTCGTCTTATTTTTTAGAAAACAGTTTGTGGCAATACATTAAAAAAATTCAAAATTATTTTTAAGATAATTTTTATTCTGTGAAAAAAGATCCTCATTCACTCTTTTTTCACAGAATAAAAATTATTTTCAAACAATAAAACTTCATATGGTCTGAAATGACGCGGAAAATACTCTGATTTGATGGGTTAATATTGAGTTTCACAACCCATGAAAAGTCTTTTCTGATTATAATCTCGCTACCTAACCAAATGATAATTCAGAAATCTTCTAAATATTTTTAAGATAGTTTAACACAATTTAAATTGACTTTTGTCGTTTTCAATATAATTTTTTTTCGTCATAAGTATCATGAAGTATGCTACAAATGACAATTATCAATTTCATTGAAACAGAACCAAACATTGACGGTAAGATTAATCGACACATCATGAGCCTTTGATCTTGTCTCATTGGTAAACAGTAATTTTGGTGACTTTGCAGCTGTGTTTATAAAAAAATTTCTAATAATCTAGGGTAATCAATTCGTGGTCAAGTCATTCTTGCTGATATATTTTTATCATTAATGTTATCCATCTCCACTATTCTTTTCCAGTTATTAGGTTATTTAAAAAAAGTATCTCCAGGAATCGTTGTTATCACCCCTTGGAAAATGGTTTCCTATCCATGAAAATAAGTGATTTAATGAAATTCTGAGCGCTTAATGGTAGAAGCAGAAATTCCAAATAGCATCATCAAATCTTCATCACACATCCAATAATATTTCTGTTCAGCTCACGTTATTTCGTATCGATTCGACTTATTTGATTTAGCAACAAAATATTTTTTTAACCCTAAATAAAGGTAAAAAACTTTAATTTTACTTTTTTACACTTTAAAATTGTTTTTGCATCTCAGTGATACTAATTGAAAACATTCAATTTAAAAAATCATGGTTAAGCAAAGAAGATGCTTTTCGTTTTCGTTAAAGTTTGATTACTGCAATGAAATATTTTTCATTTACCAGCAAATCTATCGACTGGAATGTTTTTCGTTGCACAAATGAAACTAAAAATCTGAACATTCATTATTGCAATTTTAAAAAATATTTCGTGTTTATTTTCGAGTATTGGAAAAAGAACCCTTTAGAAATGGAATAAAATTTTAACTGCCGATACATTTCGAGCTTCGATTTTAACGAGTCAGTATAATTTGGCATAACAAAAGACAATAAGTGCGCAAGAAAAAGTCGCAAACACTAAGTGAAGGATAAATTACACGCCCATTTAAAGACAGAGCACAGGCGTGGACGAGAAATGCTATGCTCTGGACGTCGATTGTACGAAATTTACAGGATGTTTCGGTACCTCCCTAATTCGGCGAACTGGAGATCATGGGAAAAGGGCAGCCGCTCTGGGACATCGAATCGAGAGTGAGAGCGGTTCGAGGACCGTAAATTACCGGCTCTTCTTTTATTCGCGTTATCGAGAATTACGTGTTGGAATTGTTCAGAATTATCGTCGAAATTTATCACTACTAGGAAACACCCTGATTTGGTTTTTTGCTAAATGCCTCAAGCAAAAAGCAATTTAGAACACAAAATTTAAACCTTCCTCTTTTTAATTTTTATTATTTTCTTTTATTCAGTTATAATTTTTTTTATTAGACAAGTTGAATTACTTTTTGAAATGAAGTTTTATACGTTCAATGCAGCTATAACTTTTTACTCATTGAAATGAAAGAACGGAATTTTCACTGAGGCATTATTGAATGAGAAAAAAGTATTTGCTAGGCGTGCAAATTTCTACGAGTTTCTTTTTATGTGGTGTGGCCCGACTGTACTCGCGCGATTTGCTTACAAACAACTTCCGACTTATAAGCGTCGGCGTCGTTAAACTTCTATAGCTTTCGTACTCACTCATACAAGAATAAATGCAAAACGCAGGAAAAGGTATTTGAATAAAAAAGGAAATGGCAAAGCAAGTTTGTATGAATATTGCAAGTTACTATTTATGTTTAGAATGAAACTAGACGCATAGTTCAGTAAAGAGTTTTAATTTTTAAAAAGGGTGGAAGAAAAAGCCTTAATTATCGTACCTTGAAATTACTATACGAAAATGTATGTAATTAATTTTCTCGATAACTTTCAGTTAAGTACAATAAAATCGGAAAGATTTTTAAAATATTGAATTGGCTGCATTTCGTACGTTTAACAAAATATTGTTAATTTAATGAAATCCATTAAAACGAAAAAAAATCACGGCTACTTTTTTTCAATATTTAAATAATTAATCATTGCATATTAAAAGTTTCTTTGCTAATCCTAGAGTAAATTACTGAAATTAAAATAGAAACAATTTTGGAGTGAATTTTTGTTCTTGGATTTTTTTCCTAATTTAGTGGGGATTCATCTGGGATATGGGATTGTTTTTCCAGAGAAGATACACGTGGACAATTCGTAATCGACCTGTCCTCGTGTTTAACACATGGTTCGACGCCTGGTGTTTCTCCCACGCGGTAATTACACGGCTTAACGAATGTAGTCTTCTAAGCGGTTGTCATGGTACCAGGCAAGAATTTATCTACGTCGGTCATGCGAAACTTTCCAGAAAATAATTATTTTAAACATAAAATTCATGCATTTCGAAAATTCTTTGACTATCATATATAAAGCAATTTATACAGCTTTCTCCTTTTATTAAAACCTAATTTACTTAACCAAACATTTTTTTGAAGAGAAACTGTTAACTTTCTCGAAACTCTTATAATTAATGCAAATTGTGATTCTTTTTAACTGAATAATCAAAAGAGCAGCTGCTAAATAACTGATATTATACACAGTAAATTCAGAATATCAAAGCGTTGCAGATCAATTTTTTTATAGACAAAAGTGCCGCAGACCAAATTGATCCATTTTTTGGATGATTTTAATACCTCCTGATTATTAAAAAATTTCAATAGATTTCAAGAAATTTCAATGGATTTTAAAGAATTTTTTAAAAGAATTGTAAAAAAAATTAAGAAAACTTAAAAGGATTAAAAAGATTTCAATCGATTTCAACCAATTTCTTGGAATTTTTAGGATTTTTAAGGGACTTCAAAAAATATTTTGTACTTATTTCAATGGATTTTCGATATTTTAAAAGGAATTTCAAGGAATTTGAATTGTTCTAACAAATTTCACGAAACTCTATGGGATTTTAAAAGATTTTAAAGCATTTCATAGAGGAGTCTTGAAATAGATTTAAATCTCTTAATATCTTTTGTAATCCCATAAAATCTCTAGAAATCTTTTGAAATCACTTAAAATCTTTTATAATCCCTTGAAGTTATTTAAAATCCCTGAAATTCTTTTGAAATCTTTTGAACTGCTTAAAATTTCTAAAAAAACTTTTAAAAACCTTTAAAATCCTTAAAAATCTGTTTGCAATATGTACTATTGAAATCTCTTGAAGTGTCTTAACCCTTCGAGACCACACCTATTTATTCGATTATCGAGACCACACTAGGTCAAATGGACCCTTAATGATTTCTTATGTTACCTATTTAAATTTACTCGTCCGGTTGAGCTGAAAAAATTCAGGGGTATACTTTTGATATTCTTAAATGTGATGGTACAGTGTGGAAATGTGAAAGCTTATCATAAATATGAAAAAAAATGTTAGAAAAAAACATTTTTGGAAAATCATGTGTTTCGAAAAAAATAAACTACCACCAGAGGGCCATGGGCGCGTTATTTCAAGTCTGCCTAAACGCTATATCTAGTCAAAGTTGAGGTATGGGTCAAAATGACTCAGAGTAGTCTCGAAGGGTAAAAATCCTTTAAATTTTTTTTAAATCCTTTAAAATCTTTTGAATCTCTTGAAATGTTTTAAAACACTTAATTGAAAATCCTTTAAAATATTTTGAATTCTATTGAAGTCTTTTGGAATTTCCAGAAGTTTCAAGGGATTTCATGGAATTTTTAGTGATTTCCAACAGTTTTGGGCACATTTTTAAGAAATTTTAAAGAATTTCTGAGGATTTGAAGGACTTTGAAGGGATTTCATGAAATTTGAAGATATTTAATTTAGAGGATTTCATAGGATTTAAAGAAATTTCACGGGATTTAAAATTATTTGAAGATGTTTTCTAGTATATCTTACTTGAAAAGAAATAATTATTAAGGAATAAAAGATATCATTTTGTACTATTTCAAAATTGGAATTCAAATTTTAAAAATCAAGTTTTGCGGCCACCCTTCTAATTTGGTAAAATGATTTTTTAAATAGTTCTTGGATTAGGATAGGAAAAATCGTTTTCAATATACAAGAATAGGTTTCAATGACTTTTGGTCGATTTTTAAAATTATGGCTTCTAATAGCAGAAATGAGGTGAAATTGGAAACTTAAAAAAAATATTTTTATCAAAACTATGATTCTATGTTCGCATTTCTATTTTGATTATCTTATCTCAGTACAAATGTATTAATTTTCATATAAAAATTTATTTCTAATGAAGGAAAAACTTTGTAGCGAATAATAAAGTCGGTTAAAATCAATATTTAGAATAAAAATTCGTGCATGTTAGACAAATAAAATTTTCAATTTGTGTAGTTAAACAAAAATTATTTTTAATTCATTTCTTTCTGAAAAACATTCTTTAGGATACTTTTGTGTTTGTTAAATTTTTTTAGAATCTTTTGATCAAAATTGTAAAGCTATTTTTGTATATAGAAAAACATTTTCACTCTTCTGATCCGAAAACTTTTTTTTTCGGCTCACCCTACTTTACACTTGAATTAATTTGTCATTGGCTGTTTTTGATGAATGTGTGTAATACCTGGACAGGAATGCCAGTCTCAGCTTAGATATTCGTGATTTACGAATCGATCTACGCGTGTCAATGGATTTGGCAATTTGCGGGGGCGAGCCGGTTGGTGGTTGCGATGAGGTCGCAAGCGAGGTCTGTGGTTGACGTCGATTAATCACAGAGGTCGTGTGCTGCGGGCAACGACGTAGCGCTGACTTGCAACAACGCCCGCCTATCATATTAACGGGTAATTGAAAGATATCCGGCCGGAAAGCTCCCCGTGATTCTTACTTTTCTTCTCCTTTTTTTTTTGTAATGTCACTACGACTCTCTGCGACGAACGACCTAAAGGTGACTTGCATGCGACTCCTTAACGCCTTGTTACATCTAGTCAATTACACTTCAAACGACCCTCCACTTGTTTTCGTTCGTTACTTGAGATTTAGTTTCTAAAACAAGACTCCTTTGACTAAAATAGCAAAGTGCTTCAATTTGTTTTCTGACAAATATTTTATATCGTATTACATTTAAAAAATGTATACGGAATGTAGTGGTGTGCTATATTTAAAATTCTCTCTCCATTGTTTGAGAAAATTTCCGCATTTTTTGACGTCGTAAATAATCGAGGGTGAAAGGGGGTTAATAATAGCAACCATTTTCGGTTGTTTCAGCGTTTAAGTTGGCTACGTTTTGAGTCGCGGCGGTAGTCATATGAAAACATTCCGGGCGTCGATTTACTTTCGGGAATTCAGGCATAAACGTTGACGTATTTAAGGGAAGCTGTAAACCATCTATTTCGGTTGACTAGCCGACGGGTTCGGCACAACGAAAATTTGCTTCTCGACCTTATCGTACTTTCTAACCATCAAATATAACAGTTTATTCTATTAAAATCTTACTGAGTAAGGAATTATTATCTATGATGAAATAAAAATATACGTCATTTGAATTTAGATTGTGAATGTATAGAATTTTTCAGAAACATTTGAATTTAAATTTAAATTTTAAATTCTGTAATCAGTTTCAAGCATTCGCAAACTTTAGATAAAATCTGACACAACTTGCAATAAATATTGCATTTTGTACTTTACGTTATTTAAACAAAAAGATTTATTAGATCAATAAAACTGTTTTCTGCGAATAGAGACATTTCAGTATAGTGGCAAAGTTGGTCGGGTAAGACATTTCCTGACCTTTTCTACTTCCATATGTGTCAGACGGCGATACCAATCGCTGATCAGTAGTAATAGTCAATGTGCACTTTTGTGATCGTTCTAGACGTTGATTTATGCCACGATTTCTGCCCTTAACTTCACATTTTCAATTTGCAAAGTGTATTTTATCTTTTCATTATTTAAAGAAAAAAAAGACAGAAATGTTGGAAAAGTTCACACCAATCTTCTACATTGATTTTATACTTATTTCTTGTTATATTATTTATTTCGAACAGATTACTACAGACAAAAAATTCCATAGAAAGAGTGTATATAAGAT
>JBAGKK010287424.1:0-20339 GCA_037177015.1 Euceroptres primus | reverse complement strand
GTGTACACACACACACACACACACACACACATATATATATATATATATATATATATATATATATATAAGGCACGCGTGAACTCTTAACTTTATTTAATATAAGGCATATATATTTAATATAATTCATCATTTGATGAAAAAATAATAACGGTTAGCAGGTGGCACAAAAGTGAGAGGTTTCCTTCCTTGAAGGTAGACTACTTTAAAAGCCACACACGTCAAATCCTGTCTCAGTGTCCTTCAAAGGATCTTTTCCATTAATTTAAATACCGAAATTTTATCAACTTAAAAGTGTACTATTAATTGAATATTATTAATCTTCTTAAAATTCAATATAGATTCTTCACTTCACGAAATAAGAAGATATCTCCCATTTCATATTTCAAACCTCAGCAAAAAGAACGTTCTATCAACACATATTTTGTATCCATGGAGTTCTATATGAGTTTTTTTTACTGTTTCTCTATTCCGCGGAAGCGCTGCGATGAAAATTGAATTCGGAATGAAATGTCAAAATAGTCGAGGTTATTTACAAACTTTCATTTGCTTCGCATGTATGTCAATTAACCACGAAAGTGTACATATCTGAATCTAATTTAGAATTTTTCAGGGATAAGAATAGAAAATTACATTCGCTTGAGAGTGTCGAGAAAATTTTTAAATTGAATTCCACAAATTTCAACTAATTAAAATTAAAATAATTAGGTTAAAAAGATTTCGATTTCATACAATCTTGAAAACAGTTTTTTCAATTTTAATTTGTATATTTTAAATTCATAAATTTAAAGGTTGCTAGCGGTCGAGATTCATAATGTTTATTTTAGTTGCATCAATATTATGGAACGTCATGCAGTTTTCAACTAAATACTTCGATTGATCAGAATACGATTTCTCGTGAAAAGTTTCGAAAATGTTTAATTTTATCTCAAAATCAAGTATATTATATTGTAGATAACATCGTTTACAAAATTGGACCTACACATTGTAAAAAATAAATACAGATATAATTTCTCGTCTTTTCATTTTAAAAAACACCTAATTATTCATGTAATGAATTGTAATTTATAATTCTATTTTAATTTTCTTGTAAAAATAATTTAAGCAGTATTGTTTAGTACAATTTCTGATAATCATTTATCACTCATTTATTTATTTTATTATTTTTAAATATATTTGATATTACGGGCTCTGGACGTTTTCCTACTTATGGCACTTCGATTTTCTTTTGTCTAACGTATGCTTCTTCAGCCTCTCTAGATCTTTTATTTATAATTATTACTTATTTATTTATTATTTATTTATTCTTCTTGCGTGCCATGTTAATAAATTTAATTTTCTTAATTATGAATACTCTGTGATAATTCAGAACTCTTTAAAACTTTTCAATTTTCTTTTTTACTTCTGTTCAAAAGTTCAAAGTTAGACTTAGAAAAGTACATTTTCGAAGTATATAACCTCGGCTATTTTGACATTTCATTGCGAATTCAATTTTCGAATTTTCGATCGCAGCGCATCCGAGGAATAGAAAAACAGCTTTTAAAAAACTCACATAGAACTCTATGGATACAAAATATGTGTTGATACAACGTTCTTTCTACCGAGACTTCATTTACAGGGAAAAAAGGTTAATATTGAAAATAAGTAAATTATTTATTAAATTATTTATAAATTATTTACCTTGCAGATTGAACATACATAAAATATCTTACAATCTTTAATTGCAAGTTCAATGTTTAGTAATTGTTTATATCAGCAAATATGCATAATAGAAACTAGCATATTCAGATTTCAATACCCTGATAAATTAAAGATTTGCGAGATTGAAATGACTGTGACCTGAAAATTCATTCGAGAGCGAGGGCGTGGTCCGGTTCGCGAAAAAAAATGTGGCGTCCTTTCTCAAATGCTTCGGGCCTAATATTGTATTGCAAGGGTTATTTAAGAAGTGTTCTCTTCGAATTTCAGGTAATACAAAAGTACTCTAACGACAAAAGAGTTTGAAACTCATTTACTTCATAATATCTTAATTATGCTCCTCTCCTGTATTTTAGCACCACTTTTAATCAATTTAAAAAATTTTCACATTTTACGTAATATTTTAAAACCCATTTTTAAAATTTAAATTGCAAAATTACGATTTCATCTGCTAATTTAATCTCTAACTTTCGAATTTTTTTGGGTTTGCAGATTTTATTAATTCAGAATGTTAAATACTATTTCCTAAATATATTCCTATGCAACAAAAATAATATGGATCAAGAAACTTTCTTCACTTCCTTAATCTTGCTCACCTTCGTGACCTAAATGACAAGCTTTAATTTATGGAATCTTTATTTTGGTTCAGATCTTCTGATTTCTGAAATCCAATGTTAATAAATACTTTCTAGCCTGATGCTCGAGGTTAAAATTTTATTTTATTTTCGTTTAAATTGATTTTATTGTTTTTTTTCAGTTGTGCACAAATATTTATTTCATGTAGAAGAAAGGTGTATGAAAATCTTTAGTGACCTTCGATGCATTCGAAGGACTTTTTTGAGTGGCAACAGCTCAAGGAATTTACTATCGGTGCAAACTTTCCGCCCCAGTGATAAGTGCCAATCATGCTCGACCATTCAATCACGAGGAACCAACCTAATTTCTTCTGCACGTACGACCTTCATTGCATAATGAAAGCTACTTTCCACCCATTTCACACTTTATCTAAAATCGATCATCATTTAAGATTTATTAAAGTTCCTTGACATTTAAGAAGAGTATTCAAGAATTTTACCTTCACGATAATGAACAATATTTCAAAATAATTTAAAGGGTTTAAGAGATAAAAATAGACTCACATAAAGTCCAAAACAATTTGGGTTTTTTAAAAAACGTTCAACTGTCACTATAAATAATACCTTTTCTGATAATAATGTAAAAAAACGCCCACCAACTTTCTTAACTTTAACTAAAACTTTTTCTAAAAGAGAAATCATCATTTAAAATTTATTTAAGGGATATATATTTAAGAAGATTTAAAGAGAGATTCGAGATTGATTCAATATATAAAACTTGAATAAATTATAAATTAATAACACTTAAATAAATTTTAAAACATTTTGTGTTTAAAAACACTTTCAACTTCAAGATATTGAAACAAATTCGAAAATTGAATCCATCAGCATTAGTGATTTAATTTACTTATTAAATTCGAAAGTCCTTAAAGTAAGTGTTAAATTATATTAATCTGCAACTAAATATTAATTTTTTTATTTGACAGGTTGAAACGAAAGTTATGCAATTGCAGTTAATTCAAGTCCATTTCACGGGTATCGGGATGAGTAGAATGAGTAATAATAATGATGATTATTAACCAGGATACTCAAATTATATTATAAAAAAATGCTTGTCACGTTTCAACAAGAATTGGCTAATTGACTCATTTGGTGCTTTGCTCTGAAATCATATGCATTCGAACCTTCCTTTCACTTTATCCGTAAACAGAATTATATTCACCCAAGATATATGATGTACGAAAACATTTCAAAACCTGACCTTGTTCCTCAAATTCATATTCTTATTAAGAAATAATAATATTATAATATTAATAATAATATAATATTAATAAATAATAATGAATATTATTATTATTTATCAGCATTTGGAACTCGAAAGTTCATTGCCTCATCTACCCGAGACCGCCACGCGTCTCTATCCTGATAATAGTATTAAATAATAATAAATATAATATTAATAAATAATAATGAATATAATAGTATTAAATAATAATAAATATAATATTAATAAATAATAATGAATATAATAGTATTAAATAATAATAAATATAATATTAGTAAATAATAATGAATATAATAGTATTAAATAATAATAAATATAATATTAATAAATAATAATGAATATAATAGTATTAAATAATAATAAATATAATATTAATAAATGATAATGAATATAATAGTATTAAATAATAATAAATATAATATTAATAAATAATAATGAATATAATATTAATTAATAATAATAAATATAATATTAATTAATAATAATGAAAATTTCGAATCGGCAAAAAATAAAACATTTTTTTCATTAATCATTTCCCGGACGTAAAAAAATTTGGAGCGCATCTTCCATTATTTAATTAATAATAATAAATATAATATTAATAAATAATAATATCATTCCATAATTATTTAATACAAACAAATCATAACAATTGAGATAAAAAGAAAAAGTGTCCTATCCATGAAACATGATCTTATCTTCACTTACAAAACATGTAAATATAATTTTCTCTTTGAATAAATCTTGAATGAAAGATTTTTAACTCGGAAATTCGTCTTGCTCTTAAAAATCTAGCTTGACTTTCATTTTGAAAAGAAATCTTTGCCATGTTATTAGATCTCGATTAATCTTGCAGAGTTCATGGCGATTAGGAGACTAAACAATTTAGATTTTTAAATCGATGTTACCTAATGTCTCAGAATCAGTCATAGACCGTGTCACTTCAAAATTTAACAGTCTTTGAGGACCACTGGAGCGCATAAGAACTTCGATTTCTTGGCCCCAGACTTTCCACTCACGTTTTCGGGAACGTGAGTTAAATTACGAATTGCAAAAAATTTCAAATCAGTAGCAAAAAATGCTCTCGAAAGAAGTAATTACTTTCATTTTTCTGCAGCAAATCTCTAAGTATCATTTTATTCTGCAAAAAGACTGTGACAATAGATTTATGATCCACTTTAGATCAAAATAATATCGCTGCAGATTAAAATAATGGCCTACGATTTACTGTGCCAGGACTTTGAAACAAAAACGAGTTGTCACTTATTTTCTTTACAAATATTAGTTCCGACATTACTTTTTAATAAATATAAATTATAAAATGTAAATTGGACGTTTTCTAATTGGATTTATTAGATGCGTGAAAATTTTCAAAATTTCAAAACTTTCATTTTCATCAAATTTTCAAAATTTTATTTTCAAGATTAAATATATAAGACGAAAGGATGAAAGGTTTATCAAATAAAATTTGATAAACTTGATAATTTGATAAAAATTAATAAACTTCTTAAAGTGAGAGTACACTTCATAAAATAAATTTCTTTTTTTTTAAATAAGGATCATTTATAGAAACTGAAAAGATGGTTCAATTAAACAGACATGGTTCGATGTCGAAAAGAGACTTTCACTGTTGGAGAAGTAAATTTAAAATCTCCTCAAGTGAACTTGTGCAAGTAGGCGCTTGTGAGTAATGTGATATGTAAAATGCCTAAGTGTAAAATCACATCAACGAGGCGTAACTGAGAGAATAATCCCCCTCAGGTACATCAACAACTGACGTTATAGACGCATCCTTTCACGCGAGTGCGTTAAACTTTACACGCACAAGCTTCAAAAATTTGCGTTTTAATGGCCACATGAAGATCGGGCTTGAATTTTTTTTTCAACTGCTCATTATTTTTTCAACTTGCTCATTAACTTGATTCAAACCTATTATTAAACCGTATTTCCTCTACTGAATACGAGGCAATTACGACTTACAATGCTCGAAAGAGAAAAGAGATTTTCAATATCCACTTTGAGGAAATTTACATCTATAATGGACGGAATCCATTTCAAATCAGGCAGGTTCTACACTTGAAGTCGCAGAATCTCTCGGCGACAAAATATGTTGTTTTTTAGAAAAAATTAGGCAATACGTATTTTTGTGATTTATGAAAGAAAAATTTTCTACGAAGATATGGGTATTTGAATTTTTTGCTCTATTTTTCAAAAGAACTCAAATTTTTTCCTTAAACTTCTATAACTTTTGACCTAATTAAGATATTTAAGATTTCTTTTCAGATTCTGGTAGCGTTTATTGTCTTCTTTCTAAATCAGTCAAAAATTTAAAAAACGTTCGAAATTAACAAAATTGCGGCAGTTTTTCTGAAAATATTTATAGTCGATTTTCTCAAAAAACTCACACTCATATTTCTTACCAATTTTTTTTTAATTTATACTATCATAGGATTAAAGGATTTTTTTTAATTTGTACTATCATCTTGTAAGTTTTATGAGGGCTAAATAAGTTTTGTGGCCAGGAGAATTTTTTTCATAAAATTCAATTTTCGCATTTTTTTCGAAAACAACTACAGATACAAACAAATTTTAAGAAAATAATTTACTCAATTAAAAAAGTTCTACAAAAAGTTCTTTTACTTATTCATGATATCTTGCACCATTTTCGAGAGAAAAAAATTCAATTTTCATGCAGAAAAGAATTTTCTTGGCTCCTGGCTTATGGAAATACCCATAAATGAATAAATAAAAAAATGAATAAATAAATACCCATAAATACCGATATCCATATTTTGTTAAATAGTTTTTAAAAATGTAAGTTTATATAAAGAAGACTTTCTGTAAGTTTTACGTGGGCTAAACAATTTTTATGTCCAGAAAATTATTTTTCATATAATCGAATTTTCAATTTTTTTACTGAAACAATTAAAGTTACAAAAATAATGTCAAGACTAAAAATTGTTTGCCTAAAATGTTTTTATATTTAATATATTTAAATATATTTCACATTTACCCTGATATTTATCTGGGAACGTGGGCCCAGGTATTATTTTTTTTTTTAACTGAGATTCAAACGAAATTTTTGTACATTATTGAAAAATATCAGGGTGAATGTGAAATATATTGAAATGTGAAATATATTGATATGTGAAATATATTGATATGTGAAATATATTGAATATAAAAACATTTCAGTCAAACAATTTTCAGTCTTGACATTATTTTTGTAACTTAAATTGTAAAAAAAATTGAAAATTCAATTTTATGAAAAATAATTTTCTGGACATAAAAATTGTTTAGCCAACGTAAAACTCACAGGAAGTCTTCTTTATATAAACTTACATTTTTAAAAACTATTTAACAAAATATGGGTATCAGTATTCATGGGTATTTATTTATTTAGTTATTCATTAATGGGTATTTTCATAAACCAGGAGTCAAGAAAATTTTTTGTGCATGAAAATCGATTTTTTTTATTTTTCTCGAAAATGGTGCGAGATATCATGAATAAGTAAAAGAACTTTTTGTAGAACTTTTTTAATTACATAAACTATTTTGTTAAAATTTTTTCGTATCTAGTTGTTTTCGAGAAAAATGTGAAAGTTCGATTTTATGAAAAAAATTCTCCTGGCCACAAAAGTTATTTAGCCCCAAAAAAAACTCACAATATGTGAGTACTATGATAGTACAAATTCAACAAAAAATTTGCGAAAAATAAAAGTGTGGATTTTTGGAAAAAAATGACCATCAAAATTTTCAGAAAAACCACCGCCATTTTGTTAATTTTAAACATTGTTTAAATTTTCTGGCAGATTTCGAAAGAAGATAATAAACGCTTCCAGAATCTGGAAAGAAATCTTAAATATCTTAATTAGGTCAAAAGTTATAGAAGTTTAGGAAGAAATTTAGGTTCTTTTGAAAAACAAAGCAAAAAATTCAAATACTTTTCAAAAATACAAATACTTTTTTTCAACTTCGTAGAAAAATTTTTTCACAAATCGCAAAAATACGTATGGCCTAATTTTCTCTAAAAAACAACATATTTTGCCCCCGAGAGATTCTGCTACTTTAAGTGTAGAACCTGCCTGATTTGAAATGGATTCGGTCAATGAACTTTTTCAATACTAACTTTTTTAATTTCAATTTTAGACAATTTAAACCATTTTTTATGAAGAACAAAGGTTTAAAGAATTTGTTTTAATTGGCATTCATAATTTTAATTCATAACTGTGGAAAAAATGTCCATGTTACTTTTTCAATAAGAATAAAAAATACTCAAGTGCTTCCCTAGATTCTTTTAATCTTTTTATTAAGGTTGAGCCCGTAAATTTTAAACATTGTTGTATAGCTTGGCGTCGCTGGGCGAAAGCTCGAAAAAATTCAATAAAGTTTTTTATATAAGAAAAACTATAACAAGACTAGTAGATTAAAAAACCGTCACGACATCGATAACGTATATTTAACCTCGCTAGTCGACAACTTGAACATCCTTTCGAAATTGTTGTCATAATCCAGTCCTATTATAATATGACAGGATTGGATAATAAAGGTATAATACGAGCTATGCTTATATTATAAGCATAATTAACTCGCTTCATGTTTTTTTTAATTAAATAAGAAATCAGTTTCTTATAAAACATTCTCATTTCATCATATTTGCCTCATCAAAAATCAACATATTAAAAACTAAATTACTAACCTACGACTGAAACTTTTGAAAGACAAACAACAGAGTCAACAGACCTCATAAAATCAAACAAAAAATTCATGATTAATCATCAGGAAAACAAGTGATTCCTTCATCAAAGACACTTTAATTATGTAAATCACAAATTCCTTTCTCACTTGCATAACTCTCTGCATAAAATCTAATTCATGGAAAGCAAATCGCGTAAAAATAAAAGATAGCAGTTCCAACTAGGGCATGGCTAAGTTCTTTGAAACATTCCTGCATCACAGTAAAGGGAATAATTGGAACGACCGGTCTTCCGTGATGCAACTGGTCAAGCACCTTTAATCGGTAGCACGATATCATTACATGTAGGTAGACGCACTCACGCATTTATTGAGTGGATAAAGTAGAAAAATTTTTAAAAAATCTTTCCCAAGAATCTTAGACTCGTTTTATAGAATCTGTGAGGAGAGAGAATTTCGCAAGGAAGAGGCAACCGGTGCAAGGACTTCATAATAATTTATAACCCTTCCCTCGATCTGATCTGTTGAAAGTTATCCTTTCGGATATGCTATATATAGTCCACGCACTTTGCGAATGGAAAGTTTCTACAATTCTTTTTTCACTTGGTATGAATACATGTTTTATGGGATCAGAGTTCTCCAGGAGAGCGTCCGTGATCCCTTTATGACACTTTAATAACTTGAATAATTTCTAGTCAGGATTAGCAAATCGACGATCTGATTGAATCTATGAGAGTTGAGAGAAATTGGGGATGATTAATGATGATTGTAGTTTCCCATGCATGACAAATATTGTCCAACACTTTTGATGTCAATTAAAAATGGCATTATATCAGAGGTATTTTTTATTTCATGTATTTTCATACCATTTTACATGGCATTTCATGTAAATGACATTATATCATAGGTATTTTTTATTTCATGTGCATATAAAATAGAAAATGTATGTCAAAAAATTTTTGATATTTTTTTCAATAGGTGGTAAATTGTATACTGAAATTATTCAGTCAATGATTTCTTATATTTTACGTTATTGATAATCATCAATATACTGAAATTATTCAGTCAATGATTTCTTATATTTTACGACAGTGATAATCATTTTACCAAAAGTAACTAGCACCTACCCTTTATTTATTTTATTATTATTTATCTACCTTTATTTTTAGTTTGAAAATTAAAATTAAGAATACCTTAAAACCTGTTATTTCAGATTTTGATTGAAAAGCATATTTTTTTACAGATCAAAGAAAATTGACAAACTTTTTTTGGCAATGCGCTAATATGAAATGGAATACTTTTGTTGAATTAATATAGTTTGAATTAATTGATATAGTTGAATTAATATAAAAGATAAATATTACTCGAGATCTCTTTTAACTGATTCCAAATTATTCTTTTTTTCATAAAAATATCTTGTCGTCTTGAACAAGTTCAATTTTTATTGCCTCTTTAATACAGTTATAAAAATAGCTAGTTTGTAACCTTCCAAAATGAATATAGACTAGATCCTGGTTCCTGGATTATTAAGTCGAGTAAAAAATGAGTTCTAATAAAAAATTGATAAATTTATCCTTTCTCGAGGACGCCTGGAACATGTGCCAATCGTAATAGCACACATCCTGTACTCGTGCCAGCTGTAAATTACAACTCAATTATGTAATTGTATATATCAGAGAGAAAGGATCCAATTGCAGACACCTGCCAATAATAATCAAAAGGAGTAAGAATCTACTTTACAAAAATCGATTACTAATAACTAGAGGTCTGCGCCGCTGCGGGACGCCGCCGCCGATTTTTCCTATCTGATTAGACGCCGCCGATATTCATTCGGGGCGCCGGCGTGACGCCGTTCACAATATTCGGCGGCGTCTATCGGCGACGTGACAATTATAAGACCAATGAGGGTCCAAATTGGCCACAAAAAATGCTCAAACTTGCGCAAATTAAATGTAACCACGCACTGAGAAAACTGTTTAATTCGGACAACAAAACGATTTGGTTGCTATAGAAGCAACAAAATGTTTTGGTTGTGGCAACCAAATTTTAGTCCTTTCAACAAACCTTTTGTTTAACCATCAGAAATTTTGTTAATTCAACCAAAACAACGATTTTTTTGGTTCAACAAAATGTTTGTTGGTTCCACAAAAGGTTTGTTGAAAGATCCAAAATTTAGTTGGCACAACCAAAAAATTTGGTTGCTTCTATAGCAACCAAATCGTTTTGTGGTCCGAACCAGTTTTCTCAGTGCGGTAACTTATGATGATGCATATAATTAATTTATTGCGCAGATTCGAATTTTTCAACCGATAAACAGGATGGCAAATTGACCTGGAAACCGGGAATTTTATTTAAAAACCTGAAATTTTGAGAATTCCATTACACAATCGGTAAAATCAGTAAGATTTAAGTTTTTGTAGCAAACTTTCTTCTGCTAAAAATTAATGTCCTAAAATTTATTAACGTTCTAAAGTCCTATTTTGCAGCCCCAAAAGTTCTTCGAATTTTTAATTTTAAGCATCAAATTATATACCTAATGTCAAATAAATTTTAATTTAATAATAAAAGTTATGGGTTTACTTAAAACAATCAAATAATGTCTTTAAATTGACCTGGAAAAGTTGATAGTGTGACCAGGAAAAACCAGGCATGACCAGGGAAATGACCAGGTATTTAAAATCGGCGGATTAATCGCCACCCTGATAAAGTTCCACTTTTTCGCTAATTCGTTCTGACGGTTGGTTTAACTATTGTTCATATTATTTATCAATTGTTTTTAAACATTTATTAAATTTTATAAATAAATTTTGTATTTTATTTTCTTACAATCTGCAATCAATGAAATAAATTACAAAATAGACCGTTTTAGTACCACGCGCTGAAATTGACGCCCCACAGTGGGGTAAAATGACGACAAAATGTTCGAAATACGATTCCGGCTACAATTTTCAATCGATTTCAAAGATTTTTTTTTTAAATTAAAGCTAACTAATTTTTTAAGAGAACCCTTAAAGCCAATTTAAAAACTTCTTTTATTTACTTTATTTAAGCTTAAAGCATAAAGCTAATTTAAAAAACTTATTTTATTTACTTTATTTAAGCATAAAGTTTTAAAAAATTAAATTTTAAGATAATGTTGCTTTAATTACACGCAATTAATTCAAAATGATTGATATTAGTATGCAATCGATAAACAAACGTTCGCGAAGTATAACTTGATAGTTTATTATAAATAAATAATTTCTCAATAACAATTGTATTGTTATAAACAATGGTAGGTGATTTTTGAATGATTTTAGATATTTATCAAGTGATTTTTGTTTTCAATCCAATTTGAAAATTACTAAAGTAACATTAAAGCAACATTAAAGTAACATTAAAGTAACATTCAAACATTAAAAAACAAAAATAAATATATTTTTTATTGTTATAAACCAATTTTATAAACAAACGCCCAGTTTGTGCAATTTTTGACTGTTTGAAGTACTTTTTTTTTAATGTGTTTTGTTTTTATTTCTTTAAAAATGTGTTTTGTTTGACTTGCTAGTTATGCGTCAGTAAACTATATTGTCATTTCATAACAACTGTGATTGTTATAAACAAATTTTATAAGCAAATTCACAGTTTGAGTAATTTTAAAGAATTTCAGGTACTTTTTTTTGTAAACGTGCTTTGCTCAGGAACTATTAGTTAAAGAAAACTAAGATCTTTTTGATATTTATCCTATAATAACACCGAACTGTATTAATGCAATATTGGCAAGCCTAACAAGGACGTTTACAAAAAAAGGACCTGAAACTCTTGAAAATTGCTCAAACTGTGCATTTGTTTATAAAATTTTTTTATAAAAATCACATTTGTTATGAAATGACAATATAACTTAATGAAGCATATCTAGCAAGTCAAATAAAACACATTTTTTAAAAATGTATCTCAAACACTCAATAATTTCTCAAACTGGACATTTGTTTATACCATTTGTTTACAAAAATCACATTTGTCATGAAATGGCAATATAGTTTACTGAAGCATCACTGTCAAGCCAAACAAAGCACATTTTTTAAAAAAAGTACCTTAAACTCTTCAAAATTGCTCAAACTGCGCATTTGTTTATAAAATTTGTTTATAACAATAAGAAATATATTTATTTTTATTTTTTAATGTTTGAATATTACTTTAAATTGGATTGAAAACGAAAATCACTTAATAAATATCGAAAATCATTAAAGAATCACCTCCTATTGTTTATAACAATACAATTATTAGAAACAAATTATTTATTTATAAGAAACTATCAAGTTATGCTTCGCGATCGTTTATTTATCGATTATACACTGGTATAAATCATTTTAAATTAATTACGTATTATTAAAGCACAATATCTTAAATTTTACCATTTTTTTCAACTTTATGTTCAAATACAGTAAATAAAATAAATTTTAAAAAATCTGATTCCAGGGATTTCTCAAGGATTTAGTTAGTTTTAATTTTTTAAAAACATTTTAAATCTATTGGAAATTGTAGCCGAAATCGTATTTTGAACATTTTTTCGTAATTTTGCTCCATTGTGCGCCGCTACGCCGCCGCTGAAAATTGAGAACGGCGTCACGCCGGCGCGCCGCCAGCCGCCCATCAAATTTAGCCTGAACGCCGCTGCCGACCAAAGTCACGTCGGCGCAGAATAACCCAATCGAATCCAGAATAAAACTGTATTGCATTTCTTCACTTGAATATTATTTTTATATTTAATAAAAATAAAAAAGACAAAATAAATAAAAAAATTATAAATAATAAAAAAATACAAAAAATAAAAATATAAATAAAAAAAGAGAAGGAAGGAGTTTTGGTTAGCTGCCTTCTCATTTTTCTTTCCTCTTTTTTATTTTGGTAGGATCTCTTTGGAGAACTTTTTTTTGGAATTATAATAGGAGCATGTTATGGTGTTTGTCCAAATTTGATCGTTGGATTCTTGGTTTTATTTTCAGGAATTCTATAAATTATTATTTTCAAATACTTTTCCACTCAAATATTTTCCCAATTTTTTTTTGCCATAAATTCTCAAGTCTATCGGTTTTTTAAATCTATTTATTATTTTTATCATCCCTTATCAAAATAGGAAATTCATTTTCATTGACTGCGACAAAACTCTAGGTCAAACAAAATAAAATCACAATGGAACGACTCTTAAGTATAGTCTGCAAAACACGCATTACAATTACAATTTTAGTCATGCTACACTTTGCGTTCTAGCCGTTCTAGTCGTTCTTGAATTATTAAAGACGGAGTGCAAAGAGGCCATTAATGCTAGTTTTATGATCTCCGCACTTTCCACTGGTTATATTTTTCCATAATTTTTTTCTTTTCATTTCCAAGCAAACACTCGCAGTTTAACAGCTGTAGTGTCACACAACTCGTAATACGTAAAATATAATATTGAAAGGTAACTTATATTTAATAGATTCAGAAATAAAATATCACAGTGAGCAGTTTATTTCAAAATAATCGTGAGCTGATCGAAACTATTCATGAAATTTTTTTGTCTTTAGTCGTCACAATGCGAGAGAGCAGTCGCTTTAGAGACATTCTGATCGTAAATTTGAAATGAATTTCTATAATTTTATTCTAGAAGTTTGAAGAATTGGGATAAATATCTTTTAACAGTTTATGATTCTGATTCGCAATGCATTTTTGTATGACTGAGTTTGTGAAATTAAATTTTTTGAATTCCTTGTTCTTTATTGGCAGGAAAAAATTCCTGGTTATATTTTGGAGGTTGATGGCACCTAAAAAATTCCTGATTACATTTTGGCGGTTGATGGCACCTAAAAAATTCCTGGTTACATTTTGGCGGTTGATGGCAACTAAAAAACTCCTGATCACATTTTGGCGGTTGATGGCACCTAAAAAATTCCTGGTTACATTTTGGCGATTGATGGCACCGAAAAAATTCCTGGTAACATTTTGGCGGTTGATTTCCATTACATTAAGTAGGTGCCATTACATTTTCATGTAACTTGGCACCTAAAAAATTTATCAATTAAGTACAATTTGTAGAACGATATAAAAAATTAATTGTCCCTTTGTCTATGTAATTTTTTTAAAGTTTGATAAATTCCTATTTCAATATAAAAACTGCAGAGGACACAATTATCTTGACTAAAAATACGTTCAATATGAAAGTTAAGGATGAACTTTAGATTCTAAAATCTATTACATTTCTTTTCTGAATTCAAGTTCGAAATATTAAGTAATTAGCGTAATGATAAAACTTTACAGGATAATTAATATTAATTATAGCAGCTATGGACTCTAATACGTTTTAATAACAATGCCTCACTACCGAGTTTAAATCAGCGACACTAATTAGCAATTAGTCGTGGAAATTACTCGAGGGCTTAATATCCTTTAAATTACCGAGCCATAATTGTAAATTCATTGTTTCTGTATAAACTGATATTAAATTAAACTTGAGACTCTATTGCAGAATCTGAAACTACAATATTTAAGATACTCGTATGCTTTACTTATATGTGTGATTTATTCGTATTGGTACACCAGTATTACGTTCAATAAATACATGAGACTTGTTACTCTCTATTGCAATCTAGCTAACGGGTGATCAACATTACCAAACTAAACTCAGTTTTCATAAACAAATTATTTACCACATACACTTATCTCAAAATTCTAAAAGGTTCAAAAATTCCAATGTAATTTTTACATTCGTAAATTCAAAACTAAGAGTAAAGAATGAAAAGGAAACACTTAAGTCCTAAAAATTATAAATATAACTATTACCCTGGAAATGTATAAACTGGGGTAATATATGTTCGGAAAGGAATACAAAGTAATAATTTTGAACCTAAATTTATGGTCTCGCACTGAGACAGGCGTCTTATAAAGTGCATATAACAATAAATCTTGCTGAAGTCATTTTCATGTAACTTGAATTACTTAACTTTCTTTAGTAAGTGTTAAGAAATTCGCAATAATAAAACTTTTTATTCACATCCTGCTCTGAAGGTTGCGTGGTGAAAAAACATAATGTCAAATTGGTCCACCCTGTATTTGTCTTTGACTATTATGGCGCACGACTAGGTGTGGTTCACAGTGCATGGCACGAGACAATAATCTCTCTAGAAATCTGATCTCATAGTAGTTCAAGCTCCGTATAACAACTGCCAAGTATGACGAGTAGGTCAATTTTCGGCTTTGTGATTCGCTCAATACAAAAATTGTTTACTTCCCGTCGCGCGACCAACACGCGCCAAATTGTTATGTCATAATTGAGAAATTTTCAATTCATAAGTGCTACTTTCTTAATATGTAATATCTGAAATTTGACTGATTAAACAAAAGTCTTTATTTTTGCAAAATATTTCTTGAACGTTTCAACCCCAATTTTTTATCCGCATCAAGCAACAACATATATATATATATATATATATATATATATATAGGGTGGTGGCGGTGGTCCCCCTATATTAGGGTGGTCCAAAAATACATTGCAAAATTTTTTTTCACTCTAGAGGGCAAAGTTTCCATTTCCGGAGAAAGATAATCCGTAATTTTTTTTCGAAATTCGAATATTAACACGTGCCATCGGGCACTTCAAAAATCCTATTTAATTAACATGATGAACATTTTATTTTTATTTTATTTTTAACCCACCCTCACAGCGCATAGTGGGGCAAAATGACGAAAAAATGTTCAAAATACGATTCCAGCTACAATTTTTAACCGATTTAATATTTTTTTTCAACTTAAAGCTGACTAAATCTTTAAGAGATCCCTCGAGGCCGATTTTTTTTTTAATTATTGTTTACTTTATTTATACACAAAGTTGACAAAACTCGTAAAATTTAAGATATTGTTACTATAATAACACACAATTAATTTAAAATGATTGATATTAGTGTTCAATCAATAAGTAAACATTCGTGAAATATAACCTAATAGTTTATTATAAATTGAGAAATTGTTATTACCAATTGTATTGTTATAAACAATGGTAGGTGATTTTTGAGTGGTTTTGGATATTTATTAAGCGATTTTCGTTTTTAATCCAATTTAAAATAACATAAAAACATATAAAGACAAAACGAAATATGTTTCTTATTGTTATAAACAAATTTTATAAGCAAATGCGCAGTTTGAGCAATTTTTGAGTGTTTGAGGTACTTTTTTTTTTAAGTGCTTTGTTTGACTTGAGAGTGATGTTGCAATAAACTATGTTGCAATGTCATGACAATTTTCTGTTTGTTATAAACAAATATTATAAATAAACGCACAGTTTGAGCAATTTTTAGAGTTTCAGTTACTTTTTTTTAACGTACTTTGTTAGTTTTTCTAGTGATACTTCTGTAAACTATATTGTCATTTCATGACAAATGTCATTGTCACAAACAAACTTGATAAATAAATGCGCAGTTTGAGCAATTTTTGAGTGTTTGAGGTTCTTTTTTTTAAATGTGCTTTGTTTGACGTGGCAATGATGTTTCAATAAACTATATTGTCATTTTATAACAATTCTGTGATTGTGATAAGCAAATTTTATAAACAAATGCACAGTTTGAGCAATTTTTAAAAGTTTGTTACTTTTTTTTTAAACGTTCTTTGTGAGTGTTGCTAGTAATACTTTTGTAAACTATATCGTCATTTCATGACAAATGTCATTGTTATAAACAAATTTTATAAACAAATGCGCAGTTTGAGCAATTTTAGAGTGTTTGAGGTACTTTTTTTTGTAAAGTGCTTTAATTAACTTGGGAGTGATGTTGCAATAAACTATGTTGCAATGTCATGACAATTTTGTGTCTGTTATAAACAAATTTTATAAACAAATGCACAGTTTGAGCAATTTTTAAGAGTTTCAGTTACTTTTTTTTAACGTACTTTGTTAGTCTTTCTAGTGATACTTTTGTAAACTATATCATTATTTCATGACAAATGTCATTATTATAAACAAATTTTATAAACAGATGCGCAGTTTGAGCAATTTTTGAGTGTTTGTGGTTCTTTTTTTTTTAATATGCTTTGTTTGACGTGGCAGTGATGTTTTAATAAACTATATTGTCATTTGATAACAATTTTGTGAATGTTATAAACAAATTATATAAACAAATGCACAGTTTGAGCAATTTTTAAGAGTTTCTTACTTTTTTTTAAACGTACTTTGTGAGTCTTGCTAGTGATACTTTTCTCAATTATATTGTCATTTCATGAAAACTGTAATTGTTATAAACAAATTTTATAAATAAATGCACAGTTTGAGCAATTTTTGAGTGTTTGAGGTACTTTTTTTTTAAACGTGACATATTAATGTAATATTGGTAAACCCAATAAAGCATGTTTAAAAAAAAGTACCTCAAATACTAAAAAATTGCTCAAACAGCGCATTTATTTACAAAATTTGTTTATAACAATCACATTTGTCATGAAATGGCAATATAATTGAGAAAAGTATCAGTAGCGAGACTCACAAAGTACGTTTAAAAAAAAAGTAACTAAAACTCTTAAAAATTGCCCAACCTGTGCATTTGTTTATAAAATTTGTTTATAACAATGAAATTTGTCATGAAATGACGATATATTTTACAAAAGTGTCACTAGAAAGACTAACAAAGTACGTTTAAAAAAAAGTAACTAAAACTCTCAAGAATTGCTCAAACTGTGCAATTGTTTATAACAAACACAAAATTGTCATGACACTGCAACATAGTTTATTGCAACACCACTTCCAAGTCAAACAAAGCACTTTTTAAAAAAAAGTACCTCAAACACTCAAAAATTGCTCAAACTGCGCGTTTGTTTATAAAATTTATTTATAACAATCATAAATATATTCCGTTTTGTTTTCATATGTTTTTATGTTACTTTAAATTGGATTAAAAACGAAAATCGCTTAATAAATATCCAAAACCACTCAAAAATCACCTACCATTGTTTATAACAATACAATTGTTAATAACAATTTATTAATTTATAATAAACTATTAGGTTATGTTTTACGAATGTTTATTTATTGATTGAACACTAATATCAATCATTTTGAATTAATTGCGTGTTATTATAGTAACTATATCTTAAATTTTACGATTTTTGCCAACTTTGTGTATAAATAAAGTAAGCAATAATTTTTCTTTTTAAAAATCGGCCTCGAAGGATCTTTTAAGAATTTAGTTAGCTTTAATTTTCAAAAGAAAAAGTTTTAAATCAGTTAAAAATTGTAGCCGGAATCGTATTTTGAACATTTTTTCGTCATTTTGCCTCACTGTGCAGCGCCCCAAATATGACTGAAAAATCAGAAAACTACATTTTTACGTATTATTGTTCCTTTTTAGCAATTTATGTCGTTTTTTTATACGAATAATTATTAATAGACAATTTGAATATTTTCCATGACTTTTTAATTGTAATTATTTAAACAATTATTTATTCCCAAAAATGTAAAAAATAATCGTATTTTCTGATTGAAATGTAATAGCTGGTTATTGTTTGGAGTAGTAAATTTTTTTAGAAACATTATGTAATTATTTAAACAATTAATTATTGTTTATTTTCAAAATTTCTAAAAATTGAGCCAGAGATGTCCACTTTTTTTCAAATTGGTATCCTATGCTACTTTTTGTTGAATAATTACATAATTTTGTTATATTTCTTCTGATGTTTAACAAATTTCTATTTTTTTAAACAATTTTTATTTTCTCAAGCAGTTTTTTTTCGATACCCAAAACAATGAAATAAAATAGAATACATACAATTATTTTTCTGGCTGTATAGTGTATAGAAAGAATATATTAACCATTTTTTAATTCTTTAAACAAATATAATTTTTTTAAACAATTATTTTTCCAGAATAATTTTAAAATCGTATTTTCTGAATTAAAAATAATATTGAATGATTTCGAGGAGTAGTAAATTCTGTTAAAAACGTCATGTCATTGTTTAATCAATTTTTATTCGTTCAAGCAGTTTTCCATTTAAAAATGTGGATCAATAATATAAAATTTTACACATAGAATTATTTTTGTAAATATATATTAATATATATTTTTTGTGTCTTCCAGTATGTCAGATTGATATTCATAAAAGACTTTCAAATAATGTAATGAAATATAATCTAATTCCATTTTATATGCAGTCTAATTACAACACTGATCACAAAATATTATTTTTTGGCCGATGGCAATGTTTTCATTCTGATATCTGGAAACTGCTTTCTATAATTTTTTACTACTTGTAGTAAGTACTGTTTTTGATCCTCATTTCTTGTTATCAAGCAGTTAAAGTCCGATATTCATCTGTTGAAACTTGAATCATAATTTGCATTAGTGAATGTGCTTTTTTATAATATAATTATGATAAAGATTGTAAAAATATGAAGAATTCTATTGCATTCTTCATATTTTTACAATCATTATCATAAATAAATACACTTTTATAAATTAAATTTTATTATAACTTTTATGATTTATTTAATAGTGCGCCAAAAAAGATGTAAAACATCCATTCTCAATTTGAAGAAAATTTGAAAAAAAAACAATAATTAATTGTGTAAACAATAACATAAAGCTTTTAGCAGAATTTACTACTCCTCTAAATCATTCAATATTATATTTAATTCAGAAAATACGACTTTAAAAGTATTTTTGGAAAAGTAATTGTCTAAACAAATTATATTTGTTCAACAATTAAAAAATGGTTAATATATTCTTTCTATACACTAAGTCAGAAAAATAATTATATGAATTCTATTTTATTTAATTTTTTTAAAATTATCGAAAAAAATGCTTGAGCAAATAAAAATTGTTTAAAGAAATAGAAATGTGTTAAACATTAAAAGAAATGTATTGAAATTATATAATTATTCAACAAAAAGTAGCATAGGATACCAATTTGAGAAAAAAGTGGACATCTCGGGCTCAATTTTTTGAAATTTTGAAAATAAACAATAAATGATTGTTTAAGTAATTACATAATGTTTGTTAAAGAAAACCCAAACCCTGAAGTTGAGTTCAATTTTTCGAAAATCCAAAATTTCCCCATGTTAATTAAATGGGATTTTGAAGTGCCCGGTGGCACGTGTT
>JBAGKK010287316.1:0-20340 GCA_037177015.1 Euceroptres primus | reverse complement strand
CAAACCCCAAACCCTCAAACCCCAAACCCTCAAACCCCAAACCCTCAAACCCCAAACCCTCAAACCCCAAACCCTCATACCCCAAACCCTCATACCCCAAACCCTCAAACCCACAAACCCCAAACCCACAGACCCAAAGCCCACAAACTCAAAACCCACAAACCTTAAACCCAACAACCACAAAACTACACACCCCAAACCCACAAACCCCAAACACGCATACCCTAAATCTACAAAGCCCAAACCAAAGTTTGTACGTTTGGGGTATGTTGGCTCAGGGTTTGTGAGTTTGGGGTGTGTAGATGTGCGGTCTATTGGTTTGGGGTTCGTAGGTTTGAGATGAATCCGACCTCAGAATCGCTTTAACACGTCAAGATTCTAAAATATCCAAGCCGTACAGTGCAAAAATCGTGATTTTTTCCTATATTTGAGAATATGTAGCATCGCAAATTTTTTAGCTTTAAAAAGTGTGGACAATATCTTGAAAAAACCTTTCCAACTCCAACTCCTATATCCCCTAAATCCAAATTCCGAACCGTGAACCCTCCAATCTACAAAGCTTAAGCTGTGTTTTGTAGATTTGGGGTATATGGGTTTGGGGTTTGTGGCTTTGGGGTGTGTAGATTTGGGGTTGTTGGGTTTGGGGTTTCTGAGTTTGGGGTTTGGGGATTTAGAGTTTGTGATTTAGGGATTTGTGGGTTTGGGGATTGTGGGTTTGGGGTTTCTGTTTAGATGTCATGGGCTTACGGTTTGTAGGTTTATGAATAACTAAAAAAAGTTATCTGAGCAAACTCAACGTCATTTAGAAGCTTATGACTTGTACTTTAAGATGCTGTTAATGGTTTTTTGGAAAAAAGTAATGTCGCGATGCTACATAACCTCAAATGTAGCCAAAATCGCGATTTTTTCACTTTAGGTTAGGATATCTCGGAAACCAGAGCCAATTTAGCAATTCGTATCTCAAATTTGAATTCAGCGCGCCAAAAACCTTCGGAAAAGTATACTCTGGTTTTTGGGTCTGAAGGTCGGCCAAATTTTTTCGACCTCAACGACTCTCAACGGGAACAGGCATATCTTAACAATGCAAGACAACTTCAGCAAATTTTACATTGCTGTTTCTATTCCGAACATCAAAACAACGACAATTTCACATGCGATCGCGACCACTTTGTTCTCGCAATATGGCGCGCGCGCCTCGGCGTATCCTTATGGATGGTGGCGGAAGTTTTTAAAAGCTTTTCCACGTCATAAAACTAACGACCTCAAATTATAGACTCTAGACTAATGGATCGCATTAAAGAAGTTACATTGTGTTGACTGATTACATCAAACATTATGCAAATGATTATGATAACTGGGACAAGTTACTGCCCTTCGCCATGTTCTCATACAATATATCAGTGCACGAGCTAACTAACTTCACGCCGTGCGAATTCGTTTTTGGTGGGCTAGCCAGAACACCGATTTCTTTCCCCCAGGGTCTGGAATTAGAAACATACGGATCATATCTGTGGAATCTGATAGTCCGGTTAACCAAATCCAGAAGATCGTCCCGAAAAACCTCATAGCAGCAAAATATCACTCAAAAAGACACAAAGGTTCGTCTTTTTAACGCTAAAATCAAGCATCATGTCTTTGCACACAAAGAAGTGAGATCCAATAAATGCACGGTCCAAATGTGAATTTTCTCTGAGGAATCTACGAATCTACGTCACGAAAGTGATGAGCTAGCTTGAGGCACTAAGTACATAAATATAAATATTCATTCCTCAAGGAGAATGGGCATTTCATTGTTTGTTTGGGAAACGAAATCACGTATTTATTATAATAGGAGTTCAAATTTTTTTGCGAAGTTTTTTTCTAGCTTAATATGACGTGAGTTTGGTTTAGATTATTCCTCTGAATAAGCAAGTGATTTTTCACTCACCACTGTACGACCATGAGCTTACTTTTGTGCCTTGAAAACTGGTCTTTCTTTTCGTCTTCTAAGGCAGGCCTACCCAGCGAGGGGAAAATTCAGGAATTTTCCTCACTCGCTGCTACCATCACTGGTCCTCAAACTTTTTGCGAGCCATCCTAACACTATGCCGGAAGCAGCCACCGAACTCAGATTCTGGGTAGGATAGGGTGGGTGGAGCGATCCTTTTTGACGCCTGACGCACTATCGCCTGAGTCACCGGACTCTTATTCTTTAACTTTCAAGCTTCACTTCTTAATTTCATGATTTCTGCGCTTTTAAACTACGAAATTTGGAAGTGAAACTTGTAAGTAAAAGAACAAGACAAAGAGAGGGAAAGGTAAATCGTAGGGCAATCGTGTAACTGAAAGAAGGAAAATCAATAAGTACATAAATATAAGTGTTCCTTCGTCAAGGAGTATGGACATTTCATTGAAAATGTATGTTTTATGTGTAATGAATGTCGTTATTATCATTAAACTAGTTGTGTAAAGTTTGCATTGGTCCGTCGTTGCTGAAGTTTTCACTTCTGACGCGCGTGGCGACTTCCACGCCCATTTTTCTTTTTAATAAAGCTTTAGGGAAGTCACTTTGAATCTCATCTATATTTTTTCATATGAGGATGAGAAATAAAGGAAATACAAAAGTTATTGCATTTGTTGCTATACATTGGTATTTATAGCAACAAACATTGCGCGGTCGCACTGGGGCAATGTGTTTATTCAAACTCCAGTGTTCATTCTACTCAACCTTCAGCAATCTGAGAGAGATTCCTTCTCCAGCGTTTCACTCCTTTCGTTTCCTTCCACGCTCCGACCTACTCTACCGCCACACGTGTATGAGGAGTGGGTCAGCCACTTACACGCCCTCTCCTACTAAAACCATTCCCCTTCCAGCGTTAACTTTTCACATTTCGTTTCCTTCCGGTCTCCTAATGACCGACTTACCCTACCGGGCCTAAGGAAGTTTTCACTTAAAAAAAATAAATTTATGTGACGTTTGTTTTTTTTCGATTCTCTAGAGTAGTGAAGGAAGCCTTAACGCTCTTCCTTTCCGGATTCTGAACTGAAAATAATGGGATGTCGTTGGGTTCCGTTTTTACTGTTCCTTGTCACCATCAAGGGGGAGGCCCATGGGAAGTCAGATGGGGCAACCTACCGAATTACTCCCCTCCAAGCCAGCAGTGGTATTTATTACGAATACCCGTGGAACATGACGCAAACCACCAACACCTGGAGACTGACAACCTTCATTAACGTGGACAAGCAGCATGAATTTCTGTATGCATTTAAGTTGCGTTTGGAAAGACTTCCAGACCATTGCCTACCAGACTTCGCAGCAGACTGTCGTCGAGTCATCTACAATTACAATGTCCAGAGGAAAATGGGTATTACTGACAAACTTCGACTAGAGCTGGCCCGAGAAATAGAGGAACTGAGTAGGAGAACTAGGCAAAAGCTTCCTGATAAAATGCCACGAGGAATAAGATTACGTCGATCCATACCACCATTAAGTTTCCTGGGATAAATATTCGGGTCGATAACTGGACTCCTGACATATGAGAATGGAGAGCAAATCAAGTCAGAAATAAATCAGCTGAATTTGGTCCAAGCCAACATCTCTCATCTAGTCGGCTAACAAACCCATGCTATTAGGGCCCGGCTGGAGGAGATACATCAGCAAGCCAAGGAACATGGAGAAGAAATCGAAAGATTCAGGACTCAACTAACTCAGCTCATGCAAAGCGTGAACACACTCACAGATCGTCTCCTAGAACATAATTACACTATTGCCTCGAACAAGGTTCTACGAGCAATAGAAGCCGGAGCCGACAGTTACATCAGGTCGACAGACAAATTTCTGAAAGTCATACATGCAGCCAGAAAGGGAAAGCTCCATCCAGCCCTACTTACTTCTGACCAGCTGAAACCTGTTTTCCGAAATATAAAAGACCATGAAAATCTAGTTAGCACTGAAGATCTAACTCAAGTGGATATTACCACAGTCGTTTATGAAGATCAAAGAATAAAAGTAATCTCAGATATTCCTCCGATTGAGGAGGTCAAATATTCTCTCGACAAACTCTACTTTATTCCTGTCCCTCATCAAGTGTAGCAAAATGGCGCAAGAAGAGCAAATGTTTCCTAAACGTACACCTATATTGCTGTAGACGAATCACAAAGGACTTATGTCCTCTTGAAAGAAGAAGATTTCAATTGCCAAATCACCATATTTGTAAAGGCAATTTATTGATATACGAGTATTCCCAACATCAATCCCGCAAAGACCAATTATTACGCCAGCCAACAATAGATTCTGCGAACATGTGATATCAGAATAACGATGATGCAACCCAAGGTTGTCTGAATCAACTTGGACACCTTGGGTGCCTGTCTTCTCTCGCTGCTCCAGCAAGAGATAAAGTCTGTAAAGATAAAGTGTATCACAAAATCCAATGTCTTAATCCTACTGTCAGGGATAGGCCTAATACAATTAGCACCATGGTGCGAGGTAAGGATAGGAAAGGCGGCACCACCAACAATGACCACTCTGCAAGAATGGAATGAGGCTATTTATGATCCTGACCTCAAATTGGATCTTGGAAAAATTTCGCCGAAGCTGACTCACGCCAAAGAACTAACATCCCTACTCTAAAGCCTCTAACAAGGTCTCTGAAAAGAGATAAAAAATACTACAGTAATATTAAAACCCTAAATGATTTTGAACAACTGCTGTACGAGGTTAGCCTTTAACAAAGGGATAAGGCTCAACAAATGTGGATTCATGGATCCTATATCGGAATTGTATTGATCCTGGTAGGATTGATGTCATATTTCTATCCAGCAATGAGCAATCCAGCACAAGGACGTTCACCTATTCCTACCACTGTAAACACAGCAGCAACTTAGAGAACAACGACCTCGAAAGTGGATCAGGAGCTCCATTCTGTACTAGAAGTGAGCGAATCCATCCCGCGAACTTCAAGGACGATAATGAGCACCTCTGCTCAATTTACCAACGCTGTTGCTACTGCAAGTAAAGCTGTTCACGTGTTTCCTACTCAGAGTGAACCCTGTAATGCTCCAGTCTTGGTAAGTTAGGTACAACAAGCGTCGAAATTTTCTACAAACCTGAAAGTTTCTATGCCAACGCAAATTCTACAACCTGTATAAGCTAGAACAATTTTGGTAAGGAGAAGAATTTTTGCAAAATAATTGCGTTAAAAAGTATTTTGTGAAGTTGCCAAAGGGTTATTAATTACACTGAACGCTTGTTAATATTTAACTCAATCCTTTTGAAATATTCCGGATACCCTAAAAAATTATGTCGATTCCTTAATATTCCGAAATGGTCCCAAAATATTCTTAATAGTATGGATATTCTCAAATATTTTAAAATACATCGAAAATTCCCAAATATTTGCTAATTATTCCTTGTATTCACAGATAATCCTAAATATTTTTTCAGAATATATTCCCCGCACGCGAAAACTGAGGGTCGTTGACCTCCCCCTAATCAACTACTCAAGGCTACCTCATTTAAAGTTAGGATCTCTTAGGGCTAAGTGACCCTATTTTTTTTTCTCTAACAAACCAAGGTCAAGAATTGGCAATTTCACCCCATATAGGAACTAGGACTTACCCATGCCTTCTGTGGATTTTTGAGAGCACACATTTTTTTCTATTGCAGACTTCAACGACTGTAACAATTCCAAGTCGTAGTCCAAGAGTCCATGGAACCAAAGGTCCTCTTTGCGCCCTCTTTTTCCTTTTGGATCTCTTTTTCCCCACGGGCACCCTTAAATATTTTTTTTCAAACTGATGATGATTTCGATGATGATTTCGAAATTCCAGAGAAATAAAATAGGCTTAAAAATAAAACTACTAATTAAGAAAGGCATAGGATAATAACCTTTCTTCCGAATGCCTTAAATAATTCAAAATTAGCATCAATCTTGGCAAAAACCTAAAATTATAGATTTTCATTTTCATTCTCATTTTCAAAATTATTTGGTACTTTTCGGTTGTGCAATTAAAAAATTTAGGCTCATTTTAAGTTTTGAATATAAGGTTAATTATCGAAATTATTCAAACTATTCAAAATTGACTTCACACAAGCTTGATGAAAGTGCTGAACTTGAATAAAAATTCAGAATTTAAAATAAAATACTGAATTGTTGATTCAAATTCCATACGCTAACTTCCAATTTGATTCACGTTTCAATTTCAGGCTAGGGCCTAAAAATATTAAAAGTTTCAGAATGAATTGAGGAAAAATTTTCAAAAATTCAAAATTTTAAACCTAAATTAAAATTTCCACCATTATCAGCGACTATTTAAGCTAGATTTTCCTAGTTCTCTCAATCTTGAATGGTATCAAGGTCTTAATCATTAAAATTTTAGGCAAAAATTATGTCAATACATTTAAGTTATTATTATAGAAAAACAGGAAACAAATTACTTGTAAATTATTCACGCAAATTTTTTTCGTATCCTTTTTCAGAAATTTAATCAAAATGTTGTATCAAAGCGAGTTTTAAATACTTTAATTTTGGATCAGGTTCTACAAGATGCATTGAAGTTGAAATATGACCCAATCCGAAAAATGGGTCTAGAATTGTTAAGAAAAATTTCCGAAGCCATTATTTAAGCAACTGTTCCGTTTCAAACTACATACCAAATTCTCCGAATAAAAGAAACTTGGAGTAGAAAAAAGGAGCAAGGAAAAGTAAAAGAATTAGAAATTTGCAAAGTAGAACTGTCAATTAAAATAATCAATGATAAGTTTTTTCTCTTTATGATTGTAAATGATTCAAAATTAAAATTAACTTTGACAAAGAGTTGTTATTCCAAATTGGATTAATTTTTCTCTAACGTAAATAAAAATTTAGGCTCCCTCGATGCCCAAAAATTTTTAAAATTTTGAAAATAAAACGTGTCAAAACAAATTCCACACGTTTAAACGAGTCAGTTTATTCTTACAATATTTCCTTAATTTTATTATTCCAATGCTAATAATCAAGCTAAGCTCATTATTATCGATGATCCTATGCATGAATCTTCAAATAATACTAGTTGGTTTTCTGAAGTTTTCTGAAGTGATACCACCCTAAAAAGCAAATTCCTCCAATCGGGCTCAAAGTTGGGCTGATTGGAGTCCTAACAGATGGCACTTAGTACAGCAAAAATTTTTTCGTTTCGACAAATATTTGATAAAGTAGGGGGGGGGGTGCAATTTTTAGACTTTTTATGGGAAGCCTCTTTTATTTTTTTAAATACTCTAGTTAAAAAGTGGAGATTTTTTCCTATAAAATCGCAAAATTTCAGGATAGTGTTTTTTTTGTTTCCGAGTAATTAAACGATGAGTAACAAAACGCTTCGCCGCAGCTGAGGCTGCGCGACCGTTCGCTACCGTCTTCACGCCGGGAATCCGTAGAACACCCTCAATCTAATTTCTTGCATTTCATAATATCATACGCGGTTAGCGTAACTGCTCTCTGCATTTACAGGGTTGGGACTGTCCTTGATAAATTACGAGTTACAAATTACAATGCCTGCATTAAAGTTAGTGTAAAATTAATTAGGAATATGCTTTGAAAATTAAATCATTGAATTTGTAGGAAAGTGACATACGTGGAACATACGTTCCAGGCAACTTCAAAAATTGCAGAGTAGAAAACGAACTGAAATAAGCTTTATGAATTCATTTCATAAAAACTATTTCAATATGCAATATGTAGCCACAAGTGAAGACATTGGCAGGGCAACATGAGCTCTAATGATAACATTCCTCGACTCAACACTTTTGATTGCCAAGATAAAAGAACTAAGCTGCTCTGGAAGTCAGAGGAAATATTCCTAATGAAATATTTTCAAAACTTTTTAAAACAATAATTGTCAATTATGCCCTTTTATTATAGATTACACCCTTATATTTTTCGGGGGTTTCTATATGCTTTCTATATGGTTTCTATATGGTTTCTATCTCGCTCGTCGCGGATCTCGCGGCTCACTCTTCTCCATACTTGCACCTATGTTTCGTAGGAACACTCTCTCCCGCTCCGTACCACCGATTGCCTCCTGCCGCATTATATACTAGTGTCCAGCGTCTACACGCTATTGGCACAAATACTTCGACGCGCTCGACCAGGTTATATAGATTATTATATAGATTATAAATTATATAGATTAATACGAATTTACGGATTCTATCTAAGTACTCTAGCACAAATTCTAAATTATTTTAGAATAATAAAATAAGGTATCTAGGAGGTCTTAATTAATAACTCCAAAATATTGAACGCAGCTTTGATTCTAAAAAATTAAGAATCAAGCAGAAATAAGTCAGGTGACATTCCTGTCAGCAAAATTCGCTTACAAACAGTGCATAGCAACACCTCACAACTTTCCGCCTCCTACTCCTATCACCTACGTCCAATCAAAATTCCTTTATCTCAGCAAAAACCTCTACCGATTTCACCTTACGATGTGTCGTCAAGGCCCATCGAAAGAAATCAAAATTCGCAGTTAGTCGAGTCGTCTTGAGGAGTAAAGAAGCTCCGAAAGTAGAATCGTCTGTCCGTAAGTGGGTGGGTCCGGAACTCTAAATTAAACAGTCAGATTTTAGAAAATCAGACCAGTCTATCCTCGTAAGTGCGTTGAAACACGCCAGAGGATTGTAAAGTGCACTACCCGAGGGCACTTCTGAATAATTTAGGGAACGGACGTAAAATAACTAAAACTTTCATTCGGTGGGAATCAATCAGCTGTTCGTCAAGTCGTCTTGAGGAGTACAGAACTCCAGAAGTAGAATCGTCTGTCCGTCTGTGGGTCCAGAACACTAAATTAAATAGTCATATTTTTGCAAATCTGGCCAGTCTATCTTCGTAAGTGCGTTGAAACACGCCAAGAAATTGTAAATTGTGCTACCGGGGGGCACTTCTAAATAGTTATTCGACGAAGTTAAACAATTGAATCTCTTATCCTACCGGAGCCAATCGGAAGGTTGCGGACGATCGAGGGGTGGTGAATTCCTTCTTGAGCAGCGGAATTTTCCTCGGTAGTAAAGAATTTGTCATCGACGTATCCTTACCCAACTCGGTCTCTACTCGCGAGTTTAAAATCGAGAGCGAGCAAGCCCGTTATCCAAGGCTAACGGATCCTACCCAATCTGGTACCTGCAGAAAGTGAGTAAGAAAGGACTAGAGTTACCCAAGGGTGGCGAAAAGGTGCAAATTCCAGCCCAACTCGGGAAAATAGATGCCGAAAGAAACCCTCCTTCTCGACTCCATTCATCTGAGCTGCTAGTAAGGCATCTAGGATAAGGCAAACCACCAAATATATCGTTCTAAGTAGTATTTTTCCAAGTACACGTGCTAATTTCTTGTGTTATCTAATTTCTCAATTTTTATCCTTCGGATCCCTGTCGATCAAATAAATTCCTATTTAACTTAGGATTTTTAGGCCTAAAACAGTCGTTTCCTTTCTTACTTTCAACCCCTATTTCAGAATTTTATAGTTAAAAGAAAATATAAAAATAGTTGTGAGGTGACACTGAACCGACAGGGAGAGGGTAGAGATCCCATAAATAAAAAAACAAGTCTCTCGGGACTTAGTAGTCTTCTAGCCTCCGGGACAACCAAAATTAATCATTTTTAATTAATATTGCTCGTTCGTGACATTCTGTTTATCTGGGTGATTTATTTTAATGTGAAACTGTTTCTTCATTCATTTGTTTCTTCATCTAATTATTTCTTCAGTTGTCTTGATTTGTTTCGTTGCTTCGTCACTTCTGCCACTACAGTGCCACTATTCTCGTTTCTCATAAGGAAAATTACTTTGACACGACAAAATATTCCAGCATACGAGTTGGATACATTATCTCCGGATTTTATTTGAGATAAAATTCTTGAAGCAAGTTCGTCCTTAAAAATAATTCAACTTCATAATATTATTCTGTTGGTTTTATTAAATTATTTTAATTCCTACTGTCAATTATATCTGCAGTCACGATATTCAATTTTTCCTCCTTCTGTTTTTTCTTCCTTTTACTTCGTATATTACTTTCGATGTAAGCTTCCTTCTTCAATTTCGAAGAAGTACTTTTCTATGGATGTCTTCTAAAAAATATCGCAAAATTTGGAAAGATAGATGCATTAATACGTTTCCAAAAAAGAAACATAAGGTCTTTCTGCCTTTCTGACAATTTACGTATAAAATTGCCAAATTTACGAGAAGATTCACAAATTTGCAACACATGCAGATTTGTCGTGACAATATTGCAGGGATTCTTAATCAACTTCAATCAAATACTGACATTGTTGTTGACGAGAATCATGAAAGGATTTTGAACGTTGATGATGATGACGATGATCATGTAGATAATAATTAACGTGATCTAGATTTTTAAATACCTTTATAGGTCAGTGACACAAAGATACAGTGTGATGGCGAGTATCATAAATCGGGCGTTGAAGTACATGATCAAATTATCGAAAAGTTCAAAGTCTCTAAAAATAGACAACAAAAATTTGAACTTCTTTTACTTGCACCAAAATCTTGGGGACGTAGAGTACTAAAGAAGGTTTTTGGTACATGAGAGCGGCAAGCAATTAATGTGAAAAAATTAGTTTCAGAACATGGAATTCTTATACTCCAGAATCCAAAAACAGGAACGGCATCGCCCCTGGAAACTGAAACCCTTGTAAAGACTTTTTATAAACGCAATGATATTAGTCGAATGATGCCAGGAACGACAGACTTTGTGTCGGTAAAAAATTATGATGGAACTCGTTCACATGACCAAAAAAGGCTTCTATTAATCTATATATCAATGTGTGGTATGCACAATTCACAGCATAACACGAAGGCCTGAAGATAAGTAGATCAAAATTCACAAAACTCAGACCTCGTTATTGTGTTTTGGCAGGAAGCAGTATAACTCATAATAGGTGCGTTTGTGTGCTGAGAATGTCATGTTGATACTAAATAAGATCAATATTAAGCATTTGACAGAGGATACTGACATGGTTTTAAAGAATTATTACGATTGTCTGGATTTTATTGTATGCCCTAAATATTTAAGTTCCTGTCATCTAGGAGAGTGTGAAAAATGCCCAGGTACTAAGAAGTTGAAAGAATATTTGACAAATGCTTTTGATGAACATGGAATCGATGAAGTAAGATTCGATATGTGGCTACAAACCGACAGTTGTACTTTAAAAACTTTGGTAATGGATACCGATGAATTCCTGTATGATTTCTGTAACGCTTGTTAAAATTAAATACTCATCACTTTGTTTTAAAGGAGCAATCATCGTTTTTTTAAAACCTAAAGGAAAACTTATTGCTAGGTAAGTTTTTTATTTGCTTCGATTTTGCAGAGAATTACGCCTTTGTCTTCAGAATTCAACGCAACCATTCCACTGGAATAACGACCAAGCTACAATTTTCACTGCCGTGATTTATTATAAAGGAAATGAAGGTAATATCTTGACTTTTTTTAAAAATGGTTATAACCTGTTCAAAGGTCATGAAAAACCTGAAGAACGCAAGCGTATAAAATGGGATTTACGCGGTTGTGTTTTTATCGATGGTAAAAGTGTACCAGATTCAAATATTTCCGATCTGATAAAGAGATATGGAAAAACAGTCAACACACCAGGTCAATCTCAGTTTGCGGCGATTCTTCAAGAAATAGGTATATCGCGAGAGATTATGGTATGATATTGACTTATAAATATTACTTATAAATGAGTCGATTTGTTCAAGTGGATTTCACAGATCCAAGGCGACCTTTCATATGATTCTAGGGGCTCAATCTTCCGAGTGTTAACACAATCAGCAGCAGCTTTGTACCCTTGAAGATTCTCTAATAACAGATGACGAGGACAGTGGTAACGATGGTACACGAAGCAGAAGTAGGAATCGGTTAAGGCAAACGACGATGACGACAAATAAGAGGGGAAACGGAAATAAAAGAAGAAATAGTTGATTTCCGCTTTTTCTAAAATAATGAAATTACTGGACGAAATATATTACGATCAAAAGCACGAGGCCTCTTACTCGCGTATTGAAAAACTCACAAGCGCTGTGCGTGGAAGTTTCACGTGCAAAAGTAACTGACTGATTGTGCGTATCTTGACATTTATGTCAAGATACGCACAATTTATATATTCCAACTTGTCGCAAGTTTCAGCGTGCTTTTTAGAATGTTAGTAATATGGATGACCTTTGGGAAATTGATCTAGGAGACCTGAAAAGTTTAAAAGATTATAACCACGGTTATTTGTATCTACTCGTGGTGATCGATGTTTTAAGTAAACACGCCTGGGTCGAGCCTCGCAGAGATAAATCTATGAATAAGGTAAAAAAAGCCTTTGAGCATATCCTCGAGACAGACGGAAAGCGCGCTCCTCAATGGGTTCAAAGTGATAGAGGAAAATTTCTCGGTGCAACTTCAATTCAATCGCACACTTAAGGAACGTATGTGGCGTTATACCGCGAGCAGAAATTCAGTTTTTGTTTACAAGTTGCAAGATTTAACTATTTAGAATATAGATGAACTTTTCTACGAACACGAACTATCAGGTACAAATAGGAAAGAAAACGATATTAACGAGACAGATTTTATAATTGAACGAGTGTTAGGAAGTCGAGGTAAAGATAGGAAAGAACAATTACTTGTCAAGTGGATGGGCTACACTGATAAGTTTAATTCGTGGCTGTAGGCCTCGTGGAGATTTAATTTTCTCGAACGTTTCTACACGTAAAACATGAATTCGCAATTAAAGAAGAAAATCACATAGCTGATATAACGATTATGACAGTTGGTCTAGTAAGAGAGGGTGAGTTCGGAGGAGAATACAAAGACGATTACGAAGAATTGAAAATTAATGGAGAAAATTTACCTAATAAATATTCTCTTTTTCTCGTACTTAAAAGCGATTATCACAATGATCGCCAGTGGATCTGGTTATAAATTTGCTGTGAAAAATTTAAGAGTTTAGTTGACGGGTGTTTGCGTAGTGATAAGCCTCGTGCAAAAAAAATCTGTAAAGAGGAAAAAAGTTAAGATCGTAGTCGGGCGAAAATTGAAGCAGAAAAAGAACAAAATTAAGAAATGTAAAAATTCTGTTGGTGCCGAAAAACAAAAAAATAAGAAACGAAAGCAGAAACGTAAAACTAAAACTTCAAAAAAGCCTCAATTTTTGGACGTTTTCGGAAATAAGTAAATTATAGTATGTCTTTTCTACACGCTCACTCTTGCGAGTGTTTAAACACTGAATTAGATCTTTCCTCGTCACGACTGACACAGACTTCTATTGAAAGCTCGCAGTGGATACATTACAAGCCCGTCTCTTCATTGAGCGACGACTCTCCGCTCGAATGCGCAATTCCCGGTCACGGCGAAGAATATATCGATCTCGCGCATACAATGCTCAGCATTCGAGTCAAATTAGAGTTTCCCGTTAAAGCGATCTAGCTGCTAAGAATTCTAAAGACGAAAGGTTATAAACAATCTACTTCACTCATTGTTCAATCAGGTGGACGTGTACTTCAATAAAAAACTCTTTTCTCCATCAAACAATGCTTACGCGTAAAAAGCTTTCTTTTCTGCAGGCGATACAATAGATCTATCTGTCATCTGCATTGCGATGGTCTCAATAAAAAAAAATTTCTTCTGAACAACGAGGAGAGGATCCCCTTTTTCAGGAATATTACGTCATCTTCCTACCCTTCTACCTCCGCTCCTCACCTAACCACAAAATCCCCTTGAACATCACCCCAATCCTCTTCGAGACAGATATCTCCAATTCCAGGAATTCTACGTCATATTCTCAGTAATCCCTCTTCAACCCTTCATATCCCTTTCCCTATGCTCCCCACTATTCCCGTCACTCAGGTCATTAACCCACAGCTGTGTAAACACTCCGCCAGACACACTTATCGTTATGTAAACATGGCTGTCAGGGTTCGACCGACATACAGTGGTCTGGAATAGGAATTTACTGTTCATAATCGCCCACAGGTCGTATTTCTTAACCGATTTAAAAGTGTTTTTTTTTAGAAATGCTCAGCATTAAATTTTGAAGAGAATTCTGGTTTGCTATTTTTTAATTTCTTTCATAGAGCAACAATATAAATAGAAAACAATATAAACAAATAAAGTGACAAAATTGGCCATTTCAGCTTTGTGAATTTTTATCTCATGGAAAAATACAGGTAGAAATACTCACTATTAGCCGGAATTATTGCATCAGCATTCATAAAACATAATTAATTCTAATAATATTTAACTTAATTATTATAAACAGTTTATATAAACAAATTCTTATTAGTGTTTTTTTCTCATAGAAAAAATTGTTTGCTTCAGCCAGTTGCTAATATTTTTTTCATAAGAGTCATAATTTGTAACAAAAAATTAGCATAAGTTAACAATTACTGTTTTTATAAACATTTTTATACACGAATTCTTTATAAATGAGTTTTTCTCATAGTTAAATTGATTTTTCTTGCCAAAAATGATTCACAATTGTCTTTAAAGCCATTTATATACTTCAAGATTTATTAAACATAAACAATATAGATGGTTAATAACAATTTAATTAAACAAGTCTCCCAATCGGCCGTTTCCTCGTAGAAAAAAATTGTTTTTTCTTCAATTATTATTGGAGTGACATTTATTGCGATGACTAACCAACGAAATTGAATAAAAAATAATTTATGTGGTTGTTATAAACAATTTTTTAAACACAACTAAGATCTATCATTTTTACATGTAAAAAGGACGGATTTTCCATTGAAATTATCCGACAATAAACTAACAGTGATTCAAAAATTGAATATGGGACACTAAATAACAATTTGTGTAATTGTTGATAACAATTTTTATAACAAACTGTGACAATCTGTGTTTAGTCTTAGAAAAAAGTTATTTTTTCTTTAATCGTTTTTGTAATAATCTTATTTGTGGTATTGAATCAAAGAAACAAGGAGATTATTATAAAAAATTTAAAATAAATAAATTACGATTCAAAACTCGAATCATTCTTGGATTCGAATTGTTCTATTAGTTCATCGAGTTCTTGATCAAGTTCAACTTCAACTTTTTCCTATTCAGGCTGCCAGGATGCAATGAAAAGATCTGAGGACTCAAAGCGGTTGTGAATTAGGTCGTGCATAGTATGCAATCAAGAGATTTTTCGTGTGTTGAACTGTCGAATGTACTTGTTATCCTTGAACTAGGTCACTTGTTCTTCATTTGCTTTTCATGAAGTTACGTACAAAACAAATGAATGATAAATGACTTCTGAAGACACAAGTACAGCGTTATTGCATCTTATTTTCATTTGTTCTTCATTTGTTTTTCATAAAGTTACGCATAAAACAAATGAAAGATAAGAGACTTCTAAAAACGTAAGTTCAGCGTTATTGTACCCAACTGCTTAATTTTAAATCATCTTTCTGAAAAATCTTCATATGAAAATGGTTTATATGAATACAATCAAGATTACCACAACAATGATTGTTATAAGCAGTTTTCTATAGAAATTGTTATTAACAATTACGCAAATTGTTATTCAGTGTCTCATGTCCAATTTTTGAATCACTGTTAGTTTATTGTCGAATAATTTCAGTGGAAAAACCGTCCTTTTTACTTTTTATAATGATAAATCTTAGTTTTGTTTAATAAATTGTCTATAACAATCACATAAATTATTTTTTATTCAATTTCGTTGGTTAGTCATCGCAATAAATGTCACCCCAATAATAATTGAAGAAAAACCATTTTTTTCTACGAGGAAACGGCCGATTAGGAGACTTGTTTAATTAAATTGTTATTAACAATCTATATTGCTTATGTTTGATAAAGCTTGAAGTATATAAATGGCTTTAAAGACAATTGTGAATCACTTTTGGTCAGAAAAATCAATTTAACCATGAGAAAAACTCATTTATAAAGAATTTGTTTATAAAAATGTTTATAAAACAGTAATTGTTAACTTATGCTAATTTTTTGTTACAAATTATCACTCTTATGAAAAATATTAGCAACTAGCTTGAAGCAAACAATTTTTTCTATGAGAAAAAAAAACTAGTAAGAATTTTTTATAAAAATTGTTTATAATAATCAAGTTAAATATTATTAATATTAATTATGTTCTGTGAATACAGGTGCAATAATTCCGGCTGATAGTGAGTTTCTATCTGTAGTTTTTCTTGAGATAAAAATTCCCAAAGCTGAAATGGCCAGTTTGTCACTTTATTTGTTTATATATTGTTGCTCTGTGAAAAAAATTTAAAAATAGAAAACCACAGTTTTCTTAAAAATTTAATGCTGAGGATTTCTAAAATAAACTTTCAAATCGGTTAAGAAATACGACCTGTGGGCGATTATGAACAGTAAATTCCTATTCCAGACCACTGACGGCCTATAGTTGCCCTCTACTACTAAGGGAATAGCGGGTTAATGCTTGGTGAGAGTTAGTCTTCCAACATAAGAAAACTTTGGGCCAAACTCATTTTGAATTTCCTTTGGAGGTAGTTTTGGCATGCTTCTCCGGTAAGGCTCTTTTTGAAAAATTTTTTCAATTTTTATTTTCTTTCAAACATTTATAAATTATGTTATCCTTGAAGACGTAAACAAAATCGGTCGAACGGTTTTGGAGAAAGACGAGCCTTAAAATTTAGAGTCCCGTAACTCTCGGAATTGCGAAAATTTTTGAAAACCACTTAGCTCAGAAACTTTCCTCATCTAACACTACAGTTTTGCTAATTTGCATAAAAATCCGAAGACCCTCGACCAACTTCTGATATTCCTGAGAATATTTTGACCCATATGAAAGAACATTCCTTTAACGGGAAAAGAATCTGGGAGTTACAGGGTTAAATAATTTTTCAAACTATTACACATAAAATGTCCGCGGGTACTATTGAAGCTTTGAATTTCAAAACTCGGTTAGTTTTATAAGACAAGCTATGTAAAAGTCCTATCAGAAAGGCAAAAGTATGCCTGGAAATAGTAAGAAAAAAAGTAAGCAAAAATTAACAACTTTTCCGGATAGTTCGAAGTTAGGCTACTTTCGGAACTTAGGCTATTTAGGCTGGGAAAATAACTAATATTCGTCAAAATTCAAGATCTGATTTATTTTTATTTTATTCTGGTTTTTGATCACACAGGAAACGTAAACTGGGTGCCAAATTTATTATTGAATAAATCTAGTGCTTTTAACATTTCCTCATGCTATTCTATAAAAAATATATCAATAGACTAAAATAATTGTATTTGTTTTGCATTGATTATAGTATCTGGATCGATGTTCACGTTATATGAAAACACTCGATTCACGCCTTCGGGAAATCAAATTAATGAAAAAGGAGGAATCAGATGAACAAACTGATAACAAAGAATTAGAAAAAGATAGAAATGTTGACAAATCCAAAAAAGCAGAACAAGTGGCTAGGACGAAACAAGGTGAAGAGGATCCTGAACTTGAGGATGCAGAAACTCAATATTTTAAAGTCATACAAGCTGTAAATATTTTGATTAGCACAAGTTTTTATCTCGTTTTCCGTACAAGGACCAGGAGCAATATTATCAATTCGCATTTCAATTTCTCACCCTGAAAGATTTACAGAAATTAACTGATCAATTTTATTTTAATTTAAAAATGAAACTGTCGAATTTCATACTTGAAATGCGCATCCTAGAACTTAAAAAAATGTTCAACTTTTTCCAAATTATTCATAAATAGCATTATCATTCGCGCGCCGTAGCTTGCGAGAATTACCACAAATATAAAAAAAATTAATTTGTCAATATTACAACATTTAAAGTTTAGCGCATGCAGGACTGCAATTCTGCAATTAAATGTAAAATTATTTCCATATTCCCCGTTGCTTTCTATTTTGAGCGAATCTTTTCTTTTTTTAATTATGTGCTACAACCTACGTCTTTTAAAATCTTTTTAACACATTTTTTTTCTTCTTTTGTCTTCCTTTTCCTGTTTGTCGATCTACTTTACTTTGCAGAATTGTTAGTACTAGTTAGCAATTGTGCCTAAGAATATTACCTCTTAATCTATCGCGTCGTTTCGATACTTTGGAATATTAGCATCTTTTTTCCTGTACCGCAGTTAAAATTTCTTAATTTGTTTACCTTATCCATCCATGTTGTTACATAACCTTCAGCTATAACCCCTTGTTTCAATCGCCTCTGCACGAAAAAAATCTTCCATAACTTTTCAAGAAAAAATTCATAAATTTCTGAAGAAATTCCTGTACTGACAGTAATTTTTAAAAACCAATGTCGGAGAAAAAATTTCAGTGAAATTTACAAAACTTTTCAGAACATTTGCAGTTTGCATTTTTGCAAAACATTTGCAGTTCGATCTTTACGTTTTCCTGAACTGTTAAGAAAAAGCAATGCATGTGACGTAAGCCGCCGAGCGCTGAACTTGTCAAAAGCTAAAGACCTTGAGTTCTCGTCGCGAGTTCGGTTCCTCGATATTGCGAATTTTCAGCGTGCCGTTGAATGATGTCTGAGTTACCTAAAAGGCTTAAAAAAGCTACAAAAAGATCTTTTTCTTAAACAAAATTATTTTAAATTTTCCGGTACAGTTCAGGAAAACGTCATGTATTTATCTGCTAAGCTTCAGGTATCTATCTATTCATATCTCTGACAATAATGTTCATAAAATTTACAAAACTTGCCCCGGTATCCAAGAGTTTTGAACAAAGTTCATTATTTTTTCAGATACAAATTTTTTCTGTGAAAGTAAGTTTTCATGTCGAGTTCGAATCTGGCCTCCATTTTTTGCCTACAGGTCAGGTTTTTGAGGTTCTTTAGCCAATATTTTTTCCGAAAAATCATAAATCGTGTTATATGTAAGCGTGGAAATTTTTTTTGACAAAAGCGACGCATAATTTTGATGAATTTTTTATCTCTAAATCCAGTGAGTACTTTATTTTTTCAATAGTTTAAATGGTTCTTGAGATAATCGCAGAAAACTGCGAAAGAACGTAAATAACAGTTTTTTACAAGCGTTATACTCAGCTAAATATTAGTTTTTTCATAATCAAATAGGGGTCATGTTCTTCATTTTTCAATGAAGAAAAAATCGAAAAAAGTTTATTGCTTCAAACATAAACGTTCACGAGATACGTGACAGCGAAGCCGTCTATCTCTGTAAAGTTGCCAATTTAATGATTTAGAATAACTCACGATCAATATTCAGACCGGTATTCCGCAACGCTGAACTTTCACGTGAATTCTTTAGGTAAATAGTGTCTTGACTGTCTTTGAATCTTTCGGCAAAGCTTAAGTTTCACGTGAATTTTCCCGTAAATATTCTGGCGGTCTTTAAAAAATTTCGCGAAGGTGAACTTTCAAGTAAATTTTCAGGTGAATATTCAGGCTGTTTTTGAAAGTTTTCGCAATGCTAAAGTTTCAAGTGAATTTTCAGGTGAATATTCAGGCTGTCTTTGAAAGTTTTTTGGCTGGCTCTGCACGCAAAAATTATTGAGAACACTGACTTACTAAATTATATTGAAATTAATGAGGGCCTAAAATTATTCTATTTATTATTATGTTAAAATTAATTAATTTCTTTTATGATTTCTTTTAAAAGATAAATTTTCGAGATATTAAATAAATAAATTTTAAAAAAATTCTTTTCGTACCTTAGAATTTCAGAGAAATTTCAAAAATAATTTTTTAAAACTAAATTTAAAATTTAAATGAAATTTAGATAAATTTAAAAAGTAAATAAAATTTGATTCAATTCAAAATTTAAATAAAATGTAGTTAAATTTAAAAATTAAATAAAGCTTAGTTAAATGAAATTAATTACTCGTCTGGTTTCTTTTAAATAAGAAATTTTCAAGATACTAAATAAATAAGTTTAAAAAAATTCTTTTCGTATTTTAGAATTGAAGTGAAATTTTAAAAATTACTTTTTAGACTAAATTTAAAATTTGAATAAAATTAAGATAATTTTAAAAAGTAAATACAATGGAGTTTAATTCAAAATTTAACTAAAATTTTGTTAAATTTAAAATTTAAGTAAAGTTCAGTTAAATTTAAAATTTAAATAAAATTTAGGTAAATAAAAAATTTAAATACAATTTAGTTAAAATCAAATGAAACTTTAATTAAATTTAATTAAATTTAATTAAATTTAAAATTTGAATAAAATTTTGAAATTGAAAGATTTTGAAACCAATAATATTTCTAAAATAGTGCATCCATATTGAAATATAAAATTATTAATGGTAGTTGCGTATAATGTAAATGAAATAATACTTTTTCAACACGCCGTGCGCAATCCTCAATATTTCGCACGCTTACGAAAAAAAGCATTCGCAATATTTAGGATTGCG
>JBAGKK010287315.1:0-41349 GCA_037177015.1 Euceroptres primus | reverse complement strand
ATTCACAAAAACCACTTTTTTGGGTTCAGGGGGTCTCAAAACGTCGACATTTGACAAAAACGGGGGGTGTCAAATTTCACACAAATCTAATACCTTCTCATATGATGAGAATGTAAAAAGTTATTTTGAAAAACGTGCGTGAAACTGTAAGGTAACCAACAAAAGAATTGCCCATGTGTTAACTAAGCTGTTTTCTTCGTTGAAAAAAAAAACACTGAAGAAGTCCACTTGGGGAAACCTTTAAAATGATATTTGAAATAAGACATAATGTTCTTAGAAGTATAGATTTTATTGAGTCTGATCATCAGAAATTGGGACACACCATACCTGTTCCTGACCATCAATATTTTTTTTTTTAAAGTGACCTAAAAAATATTGTACATGTGTTTTTTTTTTAAACTTGAACCTTTTTAAAGAGATACAAACATTAATTACTTTAGTATACTAACTTTATACCTAAAAAAGCGACAAATAAGTGATTACCCTTATAATAAGGAAATCTTGTGAGAAGTCTTCGAGTTCATCGACTAACTTTTCAAAAATTTGTCTTCATATTAACATAACCTTAGTAGCTTCTGTTTCAATTACAATTGATAAAGAATAAGTTATTAAGTATTTATAAAAAATTACAGTGGATTCAGTATTCGTCAGGGATATCAGGATCTGCAAGTGGTCTTCTGATTTTAATGAAACTTGGTGAAATTACAGCTACAGAGACATTTGTGGTCTAAAGGATTTTTTTCAAAAATGTTTCCTATGCTCAGTATGGCTTGGATTTTATGCGCAGAGGTGTTTGGAGTGAAAAAATTTGTTGACTTTTAAAACTAATTGTTATAAACAAATTCTATTAACAAATAATCAACATTTTGGATTGTTCATTTGTAAAGGATATTTCAGCATTAAAATTACTTGCTTTTATCGGCAAAATGATACTTAATCATGAAAATTTGTCTCTCGATATTATTGATTAATTTGATAAACAAATTATATAAACAAATAAACACTGTGGACATTTATATATAAAAAGATATCGCTTTTTCTTTTAATTTTTCTTAAATTGCGTTGCCAGTGAGATTTACACTCGAATCAAAGTTTAATATAGGTTTTCGTTGTTGCCCACCATGAACCGGGATAGTCTTTGAGCGCCTCTGAACACAAACAGTCAGGGCCGTACGAACCACTTTCAGGCGGAATAATATGAATTATGTAGGAATTATATGAATTATGTAACTGAATTATGTACACATGTAAATTTTTTTACCATAAGGGATGAAAATTCTTAAATGACGATGAAAAATTAATGAAAAAAAGCATTTTCAACGTGTTTTCAAAAGTAAATGTAAAAGGCGAATTGATACTGCTCGCTCTGTTGCTGCGGTACTGCTTGGCAACTACTCGACGACCGTAATTCCTCTCTACCCTCCGACCCCCGCAAACACGGAGCTCCGCCGAACGAAATTCTAGGAACATCGTAAACTGAGATATATTAAACCGCGATTCAAGTGTAGTAATGAAAATTTGTCATTCGATATTATTTACTAATTTTACAAACAAATTATATAAAAAATTCCCGGTTTTGATATTCAAAGTAAACAAAAAATAATTTTTTCTCTTAATTGTCCTTAAATGATGTTGTCAGTGATAGCAGTGACATTATGCGATTCCAATAAATGTCTTAAATGACCATTTGTGTATATAATTTGTTTATAAATTTAACAAATACTATTGAATATTATATTTTCAACACTGAATTTCACTGGCAACATAATTTAAGGACAATTAAGAGAAAAAATTATTTATTGTTGACTTAAAATGTCAATAATGCACTTGTTTATAAAATTTGGTTATAAAATTAATCAATAATGTCGGGAAATAATTTTTCATGATCAAGTATCACTTTGCCGATAAAAACAAGCAATTTGAGTGCCGAAAAATCCTTTACAAATGAACAATCCATAATGTTAAGTATATGTTAATAGAATTTGTTTATAACAATTAATTTTACAAGTTAACAATTTTTTTATTTAACACAACTCTGCGCATAAAATCCAAGCCATACTGAGCATAGGAAACATTTTTATAAGATGATAAAAAGAAGTTGATGGTTCTAAGTGTTCGCAAGTCGCGACACTAACAACGCAGCGCACAGTGCTCCATTTCAGGAATTTACTATTCAAAACCCTCTAAAGCCTTCAATTTTCAACCGATTTGAACTTTTTGTTTTGAATTTAAGCTAATTAAACTCTTAAAAGATATACGCTGCAATGCAATATTTGTGAGTTTTAAAAAGTTTATACAACTTTTATTCAAGTAAAGTGACAAAAATGAAACGTTTTTTGAAAAAATATTATTTTTTTCAGCGCCTAGCACATAAATTTAGCTAGAATCAACTCGAATCTTTAATTGGACATTTACAAAAATCGAATAATTCGTTTACTGCACAATTAATTTGTTATAAACAAATTAAGTAAAAAAATGTAGCAATCATTTTTTCAACGTTCTTTTTTGGTTTGTAAATGAGTTTTATTGTTACGAAAATGATAATTGATGGGAGATATCAGTTAGCAATCATCAATTGATATTGTTATAAACAAATTTTATACACAAATAAGTAGATTCCGTATTTCCTCCATTACAAAATTTATTATTTCCAGTAGAAATGTACAAAATGTTCTCTATTTGATGTCTGAGTATAAAAATTTGTCATTAACAGCTATTGCAATTGTTGTAAATAAATTTGATAAACAAATTAACTATTTTTATCGCTTTGTCGCTGCAAAACTTCCTTTTGAACTACTATACAACTACTGGACTTATTAGAATTAGTCGAGTACAAAATTTTGTAGAACTTCAACAATTATCTTCGTTATAAATAATTTGTAATACAATCAATAAACAAATGGGTAGTTTTCGTCATTTTTTTCTTATTTTTTTGGAAAAAATTGTTTTTCATCAAACGCGGGAAGAAGTCGTATCAGACTTCGTTTGGTACGAAATATTGCCAGCAATTAACAAATCTGATACAGAAATTGATATAGATACAGATATAGATACTGAAATTGTTCATAACAAATCTGATTGTTATTTGCTGGCAATATTTCGTACTAAACGATGTTTGAAATGATAATTGGTCTCACGTTAGATAAAAAATAATTTTTTCCGTGAAAAAACGAAAAAACGGTCCATTTGTTTATTGAATGCATTAAGAATTATTTATAACGAAACTAATTGTTGAAGTTCCAAAAAATTTTGTATTCGACTAATTCTGATGAGCCAAGTGCCAAGTAGTTGTATATTGGTCGAAAAAAGAATTTCTTTCTGCGACAAAGCGATAAAAATAGTTAATTTGTTCGTAAAATTTATTTATAACAATTGCAATTGTTGTTAGGGACAAATTTTCATACTCGGATATAAAATAGGGGAACATTTTGTAAATTTCCAGAAATATCGATAATTTCAAAAAATCTAACCCCAAAAAACCCCATTTCGAAAATTTTCAAAAATCCTTTGGGCCCCAAATGTCTCTTATAAAATAGCACTATAATTTCACCATGCTTCATGAAAATCGAAAGACCACTTGTAGATCCTAATATTCCTGACGAATACTGACCCAATACTTATGTTAATTTCAATTAATTTTTCCAAATATAACATGTCAAAGGTTAAAGTGCTCAGGAATTGGAACATAATCAAGAATTGGGACATCTACCTTAAAGATATTGAGGGAAAAAAAATTAGAACTTAAAAAAATAATTACGAAAACAAAAAAGCACATAATATACTTATACTTAGAAGTATCAGTCGCCATCGTAGATTTCAGATGCTGAACGAATTAGAGAGCAGCTTGCCTATATGGCGTATACGACACAATGAAATATAAAAGCGTCGAAACCATCGAAAACTCCCGGAAAAGCCCGAAAAATGTTGGTCAACCCTCGCTCATATGCGAAGGGTAAAAGAGATGTGGATTTGGATGGGGGTGGGGGTGGATATGTGGATGTGGGACGGGACACTGGGACAGAGAGGTAGGGGTGAAGGGTAGTGTCCGATATAGAGAGAAGAGAGAGAGATCAACCCTCGGTCCAGGAGTCACCCCGTCTCAAATTACTCGCCACCCCTGCCCCTTTTCTTTCACCCTTAAATCGCTCTCCCCTTTTACCATCCCGCGTATTCGCTTCACCCGAAAATCCAAAAATGAGGGGATTTGTTCTTGCTCTATCCAGGAATTGAGAAAGAAAGAAAGAGTCACGTAACGCGTGGGGTTGTTTTACCCTCACCCCGTTAGATCGTTACAAGCCCCCTTTTTTCCCTCGTCATTCGTGATACGAGTTTCTCCAATTCCGCATCCGGTGCATGCAATGTCTATTTCAGTCGTAAATCAAATCTGCGGTGCAAATGTACCTCAAATGAAGAAAAAAGTGGATTAATTTCAAACTGGGAAAGGTGGCGTAATTTAGGGTTTTGTTGATGGAGTACGGCAATAGGCAATGAAAAATAATAATAACAAGAAATTATCTGTATTCCACCAAAATAATACGTGGCGGAATTTAAAACTAAACTTTTGGCTGATAGAAAAAGTGGCGGAACTGTTAGGGTTTTGTTGATGGAATGCATTTTAAGTTTTGGAAAGTATCAATGGACAATAGAAAATAGTAGCTAGTGCACATATAAGGAAAGCGATTTTTGTAAAAAAAAAACATTTTCATTCGGAAGTAAAAACATTCAGATGTCAGGATACATATATGCAAGAGAAAGGCGATTGAACGCGGTCCTTGGACGTTACGAGGGCCTAACAGAGCTGTCAATCGGGCGATAAATTGAATGGCAGACCTAAAACTACCCTGCATTCTCCACTGCCTTTCACCCCCTTTCATCTGACGTATTTTTAAAGCCTCTCATCCGAGACTGTGGAGGAGAAATTGCGTTTGCTCGACAATAACGCGTTCTAGCTGCGATTGACGTTCGATTCTCACATACATAGCAAAGTCGGTCCACAAATATGTAGATTTTCCAAGGAGATTATCTTCTTATTCGTCAGCTAGAATTTTCTCAAAATCTGAAAAAGAAGAGGAAAAGGAAAGAGGAAAAAATGTGGAAAAGAGAAGGTACAGCAAAATTGTTCATTTTTAAAAATGATATTTTAAGTACACAAGGAGGGGTTGACCTCTTGAGTTTTGAGGTTACATCAGATTTCAAGATTTCAAAGATTTCAAAATATTTCAAAGATATCAAAAGATTTCAAATATTTCAAAGATTTCGAGTGATTTCATGAGATTTCAAATATTTCATTAAGGCATTTAGTGCACAAGATTTCAAGAGTGGTCAGACCGTCGAGTAAAACAAATGTCCTAAGATTTTAAAGACTTCAAGGTTTCAAATGATTTCAAAGATTTCATGAAATTGCATGAGATTTCATGAAATTTCAAGAGATTTAAAAGATTTCATTAAGGCATTTACACTAGATTTCAAAATTGGTTAGCCACACGAGTAAAAAAAATGTCATAAAATTTCAAAGACTTTACGAAAATTTAAAAAGATTTCATGAAGGCCTGTTCAGAAGATTTCAAGATTGGTTAGCCACTCAAGTAAAAAAAAAATTATAAGATTTCAAAGATTTCACAAAAATTTCAAAAGATTTTAAGGATTTCAAAGATTTCAAAAGGTTTTCCAAAGATTTCAAAGATTTAACTAAAATTTCAAAAGATTTCAAAGATTTCAAAACATTAAAGATTTTGAACATTTCAAAAAATTTCAAAGATTTCATGAAGACATTTACACCAGATTTCAAGAGCAGTTAAACCCTCGAGTGAAAAAAAATGTCATAAGATTTAAAAGATTTCAAAAAAACTTCAAAAGATTTTAAGGCTTTCAGTAGATTTCAAAGATTTCAAAATATTTTAAAAATTTTAAAAGATTTCAAAGATTTCACAAAAATTTCAAAGATTTTAAACATTTCACAAAAATTTTATAAAAATTTCAAAAGATTTCAAGGATTTCGAAAAATTTAAAGATTTTAAAGATTTCCAAAGGTTTCAAAGATTTCGTGAAGTACACCAAATTTCAAGAGTGGTTAGCCCCTCGAGTAAAACAAAATTCATAAGATTTAAAAGATTTCACAAAAAAACGGATTTTAAAAAGTTCAAAATATTTCAAAGATTTTAAAATAGTTGAAAGATTTCAAAGATATCAAAAGATTTCAAAAGATTTTAAAAGGTTTCAGAGATTTCAAAAAATTTACATGATTTCATGAAAGCAGATTTCACCAGATTTAAAGAGCGGTTAGCTCCTCGAGTAAAAAAGATTTCAAGGATTTCAAAGATTTCAAAATATTTCAAAGATATCAAAAGATTTCAAAGATTCCAAGGGATTTCATTAGATTTCATGAGATTTCAAGAGATTTAAAAGATTTCATGAAGGCATTTACATCAGATTTCAAGATTGGTTAGCCACTCGAGTAAAAAGAAATGTCATAAGTTTTCAAAGAGTTTACAAATACACTGAAAGTCCGACTTAAGGCCGACCGGAATAGACCTTCGAGGAAGTAGTTTATACATGAGTGTATGTTAGTTTGGTGGCGAGGGGTCCAAGAGGACGAGGAAAGCTGAACTCGGAGCTCAGCGGTGTCGCACAAGTAGCGTAGCAACAAAGTGCGCAGTAGTGACGTCTGTTTGCATCAGTTCGTTTTCAGTGTTTTGGTTATGCGTTATGTGTAATAATTCATAAATAAGAACTAAATCAAACTTAACAGTAAAGTAAACGTTAAATTAAACTTATATTTAAAAACTATTTTTCACTTGTGACATAAATGAAACAGAAATAGTTCATACGACCCTGACTCATTTACGTTTAGAGACGCCGGCTCTAAGTCCAAGGCCATTGAGGCAACCCCCGAAGCCGGTCTTAAATCGGGCTTTCAGTGTATTTCAAAAGATTTTAAGGATTTCAAAGATTCCAAAGGTTTCAAAGATTTCGAAGATTTTAAAAGATTTCCCAAAGGTTTCAAAGATTTAACTAAAATTTCAAAGATACCTCAAACATTTCAAAGATTTCACAAAAATTTCAAAAGGTTTCGAATTTTAAAACATTTAAAGATTTTAAAGATTCAAATGTCTTTCATATCGGATGGCAATGATGGAAACTTATTTTTACATTGACGTGTTCGTCGGTTCGAACCTGGACTGCGACAGTTTTTTACTGAGAACTTGGACTGGATAAAATTTAAATAAATTTGAAAATTTTTTTAAAAATGTCAAAAATTTCATGAAGGCATGTACCCCAAATTTTAAGAGTTGTTAGACCTTCGAGTAAAAAACATGTCATAAAATTTCAAAGATTTCATAAAAATTTCAAAAGATTTCAAGGATTTCAAATATTTCAAAAGATTTCAAAAATTTCAAATATTTCACAAAAATTTCAAAAATTTCTCAAAGATTTAAAATATTTCACCATAATTTCAAGAGATTTCAAGGATTTCAAAAAATTTTAAGATTTTAAAGATTTCATGAAGGCGTGTAGCATGTACTCCAGATTTCAAGAGTGGTTAGCCTCTCGGTCCATAATAAAACTGAATCAGTGAATATCAATTAGATTAATAACCGGCAATCAGAGTCTGACTTCTTGCTTCAGCAATCAGTGAAAATTGACTAATTTTCACTGTATTTCAGTTGAAAATTGACTGATTTGCAGTCATCAAAATTACTGAAATTTTAATGAAGAAAATATAACTGCTTTTTTAATCAGTTAGTTTTGAAAATAGTTTGAAAATAGTGAAAACCATAAATAAATTTAGATCGTCCTCAATTATGCCCCGAAGTTTTTAAGACCGAGTCAATATATACGCAACCTTCTGATCCGTTGCGAAATCCGTCTTGAATTTTATTGTACGGTTTCTTGACCCTCCAGGTGCGCTCTTTGGTCAACTGTTACATTTTCCTTTTTCTTTTACCTTTACAATTTCCTTACCCTGCCTCTATTTTCCTCCTGTATGATCGCCCTTTTTACCCTCTACGAATAGGACTCTTCCTATCCTTCCGGTGTTGCAACAATCGGATTTTGGACGATATACTTTTATGTTCTTCAGGGAGGCGATTTGAAAAAATGCTTCTATAAACAGGGAATCAAAGACCGGTATGGTCAGAAAAAAAAGAGATCGTATCGGTTGGAGAAAAAAAAGAGATAGTTGAGAGGAAAAAAGGAGCAGAAGTAGAGAAAGAAAAACTAAAAAAAGGAGCTGTATGAAGAAAAGTAAATCATCTTTATCTACGTACTTAGCACGCAGAGGGATTTTGTTTTGATTATTGTGCTAAAATTCACAAAAATTAATACAATTATTGAATATTATATTTTTTTATGTAAATATATATATAAATGTGTGTGTGTTTTTGTACTTCATTTTTCTTTTTACAAAAACAATATTCCAATGAAGAAAGAATTTTTTTTTAAATAGATCAAATTCTTCCGATCTAGGAACTTTTTCTTGATCGTTAAAAACACACAAGAGTCTGTGTAGTTTATAAAAAAGGAGATAAGTCTGATCTCAAAAATTACCATCCAAGTTCAAAACTAAACAATTTTTCAAACATCTTTGAAATGTGCATCTTTAACAGGATTTCAAGTGTAATTTTTAAGAAGCACTCTATTTATCAATGTAAAATTTCCATCATCCAAATCATATATGGATCGTTTTTTATACCTGAATTATCTTGAGATTCTTGAGGATGTTGCCACGCGACCTGCAGCAACAGGCTATTCGAGTATTTCTTGTCTGCATGTTGTAGTTTAGGTTCTGACGTAGCAAACCTCAGCTCGTGCCAATGGATGGTTTTATGTTTTATCGGTCCTGTGGAGAAGAACCCTCTTCTCCAGCATCCAGTTCAACCCCTCTCAAGGTTTCTCGTCGTCAATACTCAATACTATCACATTCTACTTGCTACACGTTTATTTCTTTTTTCTTTCTTCAGCACCAGTTTGTTTCAAAACCTGCAAATTCTAACACCACAAAATATTACTCTTATTACAAAATAATAACACATGATTAGTCACTTTCTAAAGTTTTTTATTTGGCTCAAGATGATTTAATTCCAACCGACCTGATTAGTAAATTCGAACATAATTAAGTTCTTCTATCAATCGAACCATTAAAAATTACGACTAAAATTTCGAAAAAAGAAAAAGGTACTTTGCATATTGCCAAAATGTACAAAGTATGTACCATATTCTGTACTTTTAAAAAGTACCTGACTTTCACCATTTGTTGGACTCTCAGGAAAAAGTTTTAAGAAACGCAGCATCCGTCCTTTTTACCCGAAAGGAAAATGTAGACATCTTCCTTGGAGTTTGGAACACTTGTAGGTTTTCTTCAAAGAAAAGGCACCGCTGTTCGGTGACGCAAGTAGTAAAGTACAAAGACAAGTTGCAGGCCATGTGGGTCCTGTCTGTGCTGCTAAAAAGGTAGTAGAAAAGGTTCTCTTTTTTCAAATGCACTGGTTTTTGACTGAAACAAGGACGCCGACTTTAAAACCACTCCTTAAGATGAATTTTTAGGTAAGGTGGTTTAGGTCAGCTGGTTAGAAAGTCATTTCTAAAAAATTTTTTCCTTCTCTTTTAATAATGAAACGACATTACGGCAAGGTCAAGTTTTGTTATATTTTTCTTCTCAGTTGATGTTTTCTTGTGATTTGATAATTTAATGTATAAACAATTTGAAAATGAGAGATTATTACTTTATATTCATAACGAGGCTTGCATTTTCAAAACAATGTTTAAATATCAGTAATTTTTAACAAGTTAAAATGTACCTTTAATTGTTAGAACTATTAATAATCTTTTTGCAAATGAAGCATTGCTCTTTTTATACTATTTATCTATCATTTATATAAGTTATTTTGGATGAATTATTAAACTAAAAAATTGTGCAATTATTTTAATCTTTCTGCAAGTATTTATTTTCATAGTGGCCAATCTACATTCCACATTTTTTGTGGGCCCAAAAATATCAGGTCTTTTGAAAAACCAACTTTTCTTATTACAAGTCCCATTTCAACTCATTTTTAAAAGTTCTTCTTATATATTTAAATATAAACTTCCATTTTATAAAAAAAGAAATAATTACTCGATTGAAAACGATAGATTCCGATTGGATTGGATGCTCAAATTTTTCTAATAAGAATAAAAGATCTTCGTGATAAAATCCGTCTTCAACATAATAATTGGGATTGTCCTCAAGCTTCCTCCTTTTTTCATCCCCTCAATCTGTTACCATGGAGTTTTAATCCGAGGCGAATGGAACCTGCGGAATAGAGTAAAGGGTTAAACTCCGTGAAAATATGGTGACGAAGACACGCCCCTTCGGGCATTCTAACCGATCGTAGAGAAAAAATCCTGCATTGCATAATTACCCAAGGGAAGAGTTCGGCAGGTGTCACGTTAAAGGGTTCTGGATCTTTGAGTCAGGAAGGGTTAAATAAATCAAGTCGTGCGAGATGATTGGTCAGATCAAAAGTGTGGATAAAGCAGCGTGAAAGAAAGGCTTGTACTCGTGTAAAACTTTACGCCCTTTGCTTTAACTTTTTACTAATGACATTAACATTATAATATTTTTGTTTCGAATTTTTGCTATCATACTTTCGGATTCTTTACTATACACTTCCCCATAGCACTTTAGGTTGCAGTAAACCAGGATGGTAAGTTTGCTAAAAGGTTACGTCAAAGTTCTTTATTACAACGAAAAAACATATTAACATGCCCTTTGAATACTTCTAACATTAATTTTAGTAGTCTTTAAAGCGGATCTTAGTATATTACATCTTATAGCAATCTTGCAGCAACCTTACCATAACCTTGCAATAATCCTTGAGCAACATTGCAGCAACCTTACAAAAACCTTGCAGAAACATTACCGCAAACTAGTAAAAATCATACAACAACCTCCAGCAACGTTAAAAGCAATCTTGCAGAAACATTACCGCAACTTTCCAACAACCCTGCAGAAACATTACTATAACCTTGCAAAAATCTTACAACAACTTCCAGGAAACCTTACAGCAACCTTGCAACAATCTTACAATAACCTCCAGCAACGTTAAAACAATCCTGCAGAAAGTATAGCGCAACCTTGCAGCAACCTTATAACAACCTCCAGAAAACTTTACATCGACCTTACAACAACATTACAGAAACATTGCCATAAACTTGAAATAATCTTATAACAACCTCCAGAAAACCTTACAAACACATTGTAATAATCTTCCAACAACCTTGCAGTAACATTATCATAACCTTACAAAAATCTCCAGGAGACCTTACAACAACCTTGCAGAAACATTACCACAACCTTGCAACAACCTTACAATAACCTCTAGCAACGTTAAAATAATCTTCCAGACACATTACTACAACTTTGCACCAACCTTACGAAAACCTAAAGTAACCTTATAAAAACCTTGTAGAAAAATTGCCACAACCTTGCAACTACCTTACAATAACTCTGCGACAACTTTAAGTCAACCTTACAACAACATTACAAATCCTATAACCTTTCCACAAACCTTACAACAACCTCCAGAAAACCTTACAAAAACCTTGCAACAATCTTCCAACAATTTTGCAGTAACATCACCACAACCTTACAAAAACCTCCAGCAACCTTACAACAACCTTGCAGCAACCTTACAGTAACATTGCAGCAACGTTACATCAACCTTGAAGTTGCAGAAACATTACCACAACTTTGTAATCAGTTTACATGGCAAGTTCAAGACTGTTCTGAAATATTTCAAAGATTTTAATTACCTTGCAGCAATCTTGTTGCAAGCTTGTCTGAATCTTGCACAACAAGTTCATTTTAACGTTGCAGCAATCTTGCCACAATCTCACTGCAAGGTTTCGAGTCTAGCTGTGCAAGGTTGCTGCAACCTTAAGTGCTATCGAGGTTTACAGAAATTTTAAAAATCATTCTACAATTTCTACATTGATATACAGGTTAAAGAAAATTGATGTATATTTTTTTGTTAGAACTTCCTACTGAAAATTCCCATATGGGTTCCACATAGGTTCCTATCTTGAATCGTATATGTAACTTTCGTACACGAATTCGTTAAGGATCCTATGTGAGAACCGTAGAAAGAGAATCTATATAGGTTTTTATATGGGTTGAGGGTTATTATATTAGTTTCTACATGGGTGGGTTTCTACATTGCTTAAGGAATGTTGCCCTTCAAAATTGCCTAGTATGACAATAGTATTTTGAACAGATTTCTTTAAACAAAAAATTTAAATACTATGTAGAATTTCTTGTAGAAGCGATTCATATGTAGGTTTCCACACACAAACGTCGATATAAGGTCCCATATAGGTTTTCATATAGGTTTTCATATAGGTTCCCATGTGGGTTCCCAAATACGTTTCTATATGAATTCGTGTCCCAATTACGTATACGATTTATTTAATTTATTTAATCCACCTACGTGGATTCCCATATGAGGTCCCATATGGTATCCCATATGGGTTCCTATATAAGGCGTCATATGGTAATTTTCAGTAGGGAAAACTGTCACTAGATTATAATACCGACGAAATTGTTGGATATGCGAAATTTAAATTGCAAGATTTTATTTCACCTATAAATTCAAGATGGCGTCGACTTTCACGATCAGCTGATTCCACTCTTTATTAGGTAGAACCTTATTTGTGAATATCTCATTGAAGAATGAGAATTTCTCACATTTTTTTGTGATTTTAACTTCAAAAGCATCGTAGGTCGATGACGGACCACTTCTTTCTCCTTAATCCGAGGGTCTAGGAAAGTAAGAAAAAAGTACGTAGTCTGTTAATAAACGACCCTCGAAATCCTGATCTCGTGGAAAGGAGAGCTCCGAATGCCCGGCACGAGTCGTATTGCATAAACATGATTAAGTTTGGCCGCTCGAGCGTGTCGGCATCTGCCTGCTCGGGAGAGATATGAGAAAAAAAAAACTGCCGGAGTCCTTCTGTCCGCGATACAAATTCCGCAATCTGGGAATGACGTATTCCTTTATGATCGAGCTCTTCTCTTTAAAAACGAATACCGCGGTTACCATGTGAGGGATGTTGCCGGATGAGGGACGTTTAAAAATGGGACAGATTTTAATCGTTATTTAAATCTTCTTATAATTAAGGATACTATTGTTATAAATATACAACCTCGCCTTAAAAACATACATAAAATATAAATGTATTTCATTTATTTAATTTTTATTTACTCTTTGTTGACTCGATAAGGTTCATTTTAAACCAACCAGAACGAGAATCGACCTTTTTCATATACACTCAATATATGATAGTAAATTATATTTAAGTGACAAACTATTACCCATTTATTTCAATTAAATTAATTAATTAATAAAAATTGAACGGCTGTGTGCAATAACAGCCTACTTGCATTTTCAGAAGTCACTGGTTTTCATTTGTCTTGTACATTACTTCAATAAGAACAAATGAAAAATAAGTGACTTCTGAAAATGCAAGTAGGTTGCTATTGCACTCAACAGTTTAATTATTATATAATTATACGTAAACCGAATAATGAATTGATCTCCTGGCGACCTGGCTGACTACAATTAGTCCAACATAATACACCAGAGAACAGAGGGCCAACACAATTTTGAATGAAAATCGTTTGCTAGTCTTTTTTTTTAGTCAGTCTAACATTACGTCAGAATTGGGTCAATAGGTATTGGCTCATAGCTCTGGCCCAAGACTGGCCGACTTTCGGTTAGATAGCAAAAAAGAAAAATACTTTTTAGACAGAAAAGCATATTATCGACCCAACTGTGGGCCAAAATATAAAGCCGATTGTAATTTGAACGCTGGAAAATCATTTTTAGACAAAAGAAACTGATTCTGGTCCGTTCGAGTGTTGGTTCACTCGTGGGCGAAATTCTTTAACTCGACCAAACTTTGGAAAAATTTTACAACCGTGGGTGGATGGTATTAATTATTTTTAATTTATGAAATTATATTAAGTGAAATGTCATTCTGCAAACGTGCCTTACAATTGAAACCGAAAAATAGCTCCGGATTGCGAAAAGCTTAATCTGAAAAGTGAAGACTTGATTTATAATAGAATGTAACATATGTTACTTTTTCAGAAAATCGCTAACGACGTGTAGAGTACAATAGGGTGAGAAATAGAAAATTATGTCAAGCCAGTGGCGCCATGCCGGGGCACGAAGTTGCGTATAAAATTCTCGTTTTTGTTATGAGCTGCGTGGGCGATTTCATGTTACCGACAATAGGACAAAGAGATCTTTTTCGCTTACGTGACTGGCACCTGTCCGAAGTGTGAAGCGTGCGGCTGATGTTACCTACTGCTTTATTAGTAGAGATAATGTGCCGTAAGCAGAAAAATAGGACGCTGGAAAAGCTGTGTTTGAGTTCAAAAAAAAGGAGAAGTTTAGATACTTAGGATTGGTGGCCCAACTGTAAACAATGGGATATTATGTTTTATTCTACAATAAGCTTTCCTGTTTCCTATGAAGCAGATGTAAAAACTACTGTAGGTATTATGTATATAAGATATGGGTACTATACATATATCGAAAATTTTTACTTTTACTTTGGTTTTATTCTGCACAATTTTCAAAAATAGATTAATAGAATCTAATTATCTAACAATGATAATGTACATAAGTATATAATTAGATTTGATAAGATTTTCATAAATATTTCATGATGTAAGCTTTAAAAAATAATTATAATTCTAAGATTGGATTTCAAGACTACATAGACTATTAAAATTAAAAAAAGTATTTGTCTACTTAGGGCATTATTTCTGAAGTGATACCACCTAAAAGTCGAAAGTATTTAGATCATGTTCAAATTTACATATATTGTGCTATTGGTCCTTATGTCACAGTGTAAATTTTAGGACCTTAGAGCAACGGGTGGCCTAATAGCAGGGACCCAAATTTTCAGCTTTCGGCTATGCACGCCAAGATTCAAGTTTAAATAACTCAGCTTAGACTTCCTCGATTTAAAAAAATTATGGGTGTTTTGGAAAGCTCTTTTTATGCACTTTAAGATAATATTACTTAATAGAGGACTGTTTATGCTATAATTTGTTACTGACATTCTCTACTTTTACTGAAAGTGTACTTATCTTCTTTTATAAATCGCATACACATAGTATGTGATCCTTCCTGACATACTTTACATTTATCCTGGCATCGCCCAGTGTCTGGTTTGATCGATTTTGTAACCCGTTTCAAAATCTTACTCATGGAAAAAGTTCAGATTTAAGAATTATTTTCAAAAATCAACTGGAGAAATTGCCTGCTAACGTTCCATTTAATGCAAAACTGTGTTGGGCTTGCAGAAAAGAATTGCAGTTGCTCCCAGAAAAGCAATTAAATAGTTCTGAAGAAGTTTCTGCAGCTAGTAGTTATAGATTAATATAATTATAATAATTATATTATAATTATAAGAATTATATTTTATTTATATATTATAAATATATATGTACATATAATAATAATTATAGAATAGATTAGTAATAATAATGATAATAATCTTTCTGATGATGATGATTCCAGTGATGCCACTTTTTCTTCACCACCAATGTCTAAGAAATCAAAGTTACAATACGACAAAGAGTATTGTGAAGCAGCTGTTGAAGTTCTTGAACAAATAAAAGATAAGTTTAAGAAATCAAGTAACAATTCGGAGAAAGTGTTACTCCTGAGCCATGCACCTCAATCTTGGGGTCGTAGAAAATTAGCAAAAGAATTTGGCTGTTCTGAACGTCAGGCTAAAAGAGCGAAAAATCTCGTAGCTAAGTATGGAATTTTGACGTCACCAAATGCAAAAGTAGGGGAGAAAAAATTAGCTGCCGAAATCCAAAGACTTATTAAATCTTTTTATGAAGATGATGAAAATAGTCGTCTCTTACCTGGTATGAAGGACTTCGTATCGGTCAAAATGGAAGAAGGGAAACGCAAACATGTTCAGAGAAGACTGATACTTTGTAATCTTTCTGAATTGTACGAAAAATTAAAAATGCAATATCCTGATATTAAAATTGCTTTTTCTAAATTTGCTCAAGTTCTACCTCCTGATTGCGTTCTCGATGGAGCAGGGAGCCTAAATTTGCACAGTCAGTTTTCTTTTATCCGTGTGATGTTGAATACTTACACCCAATTATTGTGAAGAGAGGGTGTACCAAAAATAAAACATCTGAGCAGTTTAGTTATAAATATAAGTGGACTGTAACACTTTATTAAAATTATTAGATTATTGAATTACAGTTAATACTTATAAAGACTGTTTGGAATGCATAATATGCAGCGTTCCTACTCCTGCTTGCCATCTTAATGAATGCGAGTCGCATCCCGATGAAAAAGTGATAAAAAATCATCTCAAAACAGTACTTGACAATCATTTCATTGATAAGGTTGAATTTCAGGTTTGGAAGGAGACTGATAGATGTACTCTGAAGACCTGACAACCTTTACAATCGTTTGGTGAAACTTAAAACGCATGATTTTATCGCGAAAGAGCAATCTTCATTTCTCAAGGATCTCAAACAAAATTTACAACCAGGAAAATTTCTTATAATGTTCGATTTTGCTCAAAACTTTGCACACGTAGTTAAAAATTCTGCTCAAACCCACTTTTGGAACAACGATCAGTGTTCGATTTTCACTGTGGTAGTGTATTTTAAAGTAATGGGAGAACTAAAACATCGTAACATAGCTATAATATCCAGCAATTTGAGCCACGATACAGCCGCAGTTTATGAGTATCAGAAGATCGTAATGAATTATTTGAAAACTGAGTTCGATTCCACAGAAATGAAAGAAATTATTCAGATTTATGATGATGCAGAGCAACGCTTTAAGAATAAGTACAACTTTTCAAATCTGCGTCATCACAAAAGTGACTTCGGTATTCCCGCAAAATGGTATTTTCATGCTTTTGTTCCTGGGAAAGGATCATGCGATGGAATTAGTGGAAACCTAAAGCGTCAAGCGGCACGAGCTTATCTACAAAGATCATCGAAAGATCAGATCCAAACAGCGGAAGCTTTTTGTATCAATGGGCAAAAAAATCGTTTACAGAAACTGTTGTTTTCCTTAGAACGAAATACGATTGCACTAAAACTGCTCAAATGTTGCAAACGATCAAGAAACAAGCTGTAAAGAAACGTTCACGTTAATATACGCGTTTGAGAGAGACGAGGGGACTCAAGAAGAAAAAGTACCTCGTTTTTATGTGAGAGGCAAGAGGACTCACATTAAAAATGAACCCCGAAAAGGAGTTTAAAAACGTACTGCTCTCATTTTTATAGGCTAACTGCAGACGATTACAATTTAAATATATGTTGCATTGAGTGTATTGAATGTAACATTGCTAATTTGCTAATCAGCACCCACCAGGCGCGTCATTAGCGAACCACCGCGGTGCGTCGGGCAAAAACTTATTTCTTCTAAACAGAAAGTTTCCCCATTTTGGTCTAATACAGGATGTTAAAGGAGAAGAATTCTACTTTTCTTTTAAAAAATCGATGACGTCGGCATGTGTCAAAAATCGATTTTAATTTTTTATTTCGATAAATCAAGACTAAATGTTGATTTTAAAAAAATTAAGAAATATTATCTTAAAGTGCATAAAAACAGATTTCTAAAGCATCCATAGTTTTTTAAAATAGAGGAAGTCTAAGGTGAGTTATTTACACTTGAACCTCGGCGTGCATAGCCAAAAGCTGAAAATTTGGGCCCCTGCCATATTAGGCAACCCATTGCTCTAAGGCCTTAAAATTTACACCATGACTTAAGGACCAATAGTACTATAATATATGTACATTTGAACATGATCTAAATACTTTCGATTTTTAGTGGTATCACTTCATAAATAATGCTCCATTTATCCATTTTTCTCATTTAATTATTGTAATGAATTAGGTAAATTTTGGCCATTTTCGAATTATCTGATTTGATATCCCAGTCTGAATTAATGAATCAAGATAACCTCGGTTTCTTTCTGCGAGGGCTGTGAGGGGATTCCCCTTTAAAATAATCCTCATTGAATTACGCCTTGATGCCATCAGAACCATTAATTCTATAGTAACCATTAATTCTAAGAAGTTACCTCACGCAAATTATCGTACTTTATTGATGGAGGATGTTAGTTAATTTACCTTCATATACAATATAATTTTTTCATTGATTTACAATTAACCATTAGTTCATATCTATCATTAAATACACCGCAAATTATTCTCTACCATAAAACATTTCTAGAACGTATCTCAATACTTTCAAGTTAATTTCTAATTTTCTGACACAATTTCCAATTCAGAAACCGATATCAACATTCAGAAAAATGTTTGACTGTTTCATTATAATTTTAATTTAATTTTAATAAACATTTGGTTGCTTGCAATGAACGAATTTGATAATTTAATCTAATGTTTATTAAGTCAAACAAAAATGATTCAAATTTTAAGCAAATTTAAAGCAAATTCAGTATGAAACTGAATGAACTGAAGAAAAAGTGTCAGGTCCCAGTAACACTTAAGTTTGCAGCAACTGAGCCAGATAAGGTTCGAAACTAGTGAACCTTGTAGCGAGGTTGTGGTAAGGTTACTGCGATGTTAAAATGTCCTTGCCATCAAGATTCAGGTAAATTTACAGCAAGGTTGTTGCAAGGTACTTGTAAAGTATCTTCAATCTTTGCAAGCTTTCAGCAAGGTCTTGGACTTGCTGTGAAAGCTGACTGAAAAGTTGTGGTCAGGATTCTGCAAGCTTGTTGTAAGATTACGGCAAGGTTACTATAAGGTTACTAGAAGGTTGCTGCAAGATCACTGGAAGGTTACTGCACGGTTATTGCAAGGTTACTGTCAGGTTACTGCAATGATGCTGCAAGGTTGCAGCATATATTTTTTCCATGTAATAATGAACAACAACCTTGCAGCTACCTTACAACAACCTTGCAGAAACATTTCCACAACCTTTCAGTCAGTTTACACGGTAAGTTCAAGAACTTTCTGAAATATTGCAAAGACTGCAAATATCTTGCACAGATTTACACTACAAAATTTACGAGGTTGCTGCAAGGTTTTAAACCTAACTGTGCAAGCTTGCTGCAATATATTGCCAAGTTGCTATAACCTTTAGTGTTATCAAGGCAAAGTTGTGCTATCTCATTACAATATAAAACACAAAACTCTTTCCTATAAATTTTCCCTACGCTAAGGCAAACTTTTACGCACAGATTGTAATTAAAGCTAGGAAAGAATCCCCACGAATGAGAAACGAGCTAATAAATCAGGCAAATTAAAGTTAGGACAAGGGATTTCCTGCCTGCGACTTTCAGTAAGAGCCGCCCCTCGATATATTTTTTAAACCGAAACTCGTTCTTCCTAAGCACTTCTGCAGTGTCTTACAGAGAGGGTGGTGGAAAGTGGCCACGGCCCTGACGCAGAAACTTCTCCCTTTCCCTCTGTCGCGCAAGCTTAAGCCAGCGGCGCTGCAAGAATTAATTATTTAGGGGACAGAAATGGCGCTCTTCTCTTCTCTTCCCCCCCTCTTTCTCTTCTCTTTTCTCTTTCCATCGTCGCTTCCTTTACCCCACAAGAGTGAGCCGACCCTGGACTGGATCGAGCCTAGCCCGAGGGCAACGATATAATTATATGGTGGGTAGGTGGGATGAGTCGAAGGGTCTCGGGGTGGAGCGCAGCGGCATAAAGGGGCTTCAAGTATTCATGTTTTCATTACGAAGGCCTCTGCTCCACTGTATCGCCGGTAAAGGGATTTTTCCTCTTCTCCCTCTTTTCACTCTCGCGTCAAGTGTGCCAAGCGATTACTCTCTTCTCTTTAAAAAATAATCCCCGCAGAGGATACCACTCAAGTTATGCCTGCTGATAACTGCAATTATTAAATTACACTTGCAGATTAGCTTGTGATTATACGGAGAAAACCTTTCATCGAGAGTAAATTTGATTTTCATACTCTGCATAAACAATTTTTAACAATTTGCAATTTCTGTCTAAGATCTCCACATTTTCTTTAAGGCCCAAGGCTGGAACTAGATAAAAAGGTAATACCTCAGATTCTGTCAACGAGAAGAGAATTCATTTCACTGACATTGAGTTCGTTGAAAAAATTTGTTCAACAAAGTTTTAAACATAAAATATTGGTCCTACGCGAAAATCAATTGTGACTTTAATTCTCTGGGAAAAAATTACTCAAGGAACATGCGTTATATTTATAGGTACTTTTCCTCCTTAACTTGTTATTGAAAATTTATAAACTATTGTATTATAAAATACTTTAGCCTAAATGTCCTTAGCTCAACCAAAATAGGTATAAAGATAGCAACAGCAGGAATTCTTACAGCAACTCGAGGAATTAAATTTCAGATCAAATGTTTAACGAAAAAAATGTTATTCTACTAATTTGTTTGAGCAAATTAAAAAATATTGATCCTTTGAAAGAAACTTATGTCAGTGAATTCTACGAAAAATATTAGTAAAGACAAGTAGTTTCTCCTTGATTTTCTACGGCATTGGACATACGAGACGTAACAGTATTTATCGTAGCAGCAGTGGGATTCGTTCAACTGCTTAACTCCTTGAAGAGTTGCATGAAGAAAAAAATGTTGAAATTGGGCCAGTGCAAACCAAACGGTCCTAAGTCTATTTTTTATATGAAATTGACTTATCCTCACCTCCTTCTTTTTTAATTATTTTTTACACCTATTTCAGTGAATGAATTTAGGTTTTGCTAAGTATTTACTCATAAATTAGCTACTTAAAAGAGTGGTAATATTTTGGAAAATTGGAGTATTTAAATTAAAGCGTAAATATTCAATTTTTTAAATTGTTTTTAAAAATTTCATGTTCGATATCTAATTTTTTGACAAGTAGAAAGATTATAAAGATAAAATTAAACTCAAAATTAACGTTTTGATCTTAAGTTGTTGCTATTTGATATCATGTTGTATAAAAATATTCTTTTTAAGTCATTTCTTGAGCAATTTGTTGTCTTTTTTTACATGCAATTGAATGGACCGTCCACCATGTTTTACATTACTTTACATTTTACACGTAATTCAGCCCACCGGAATTTCCATTGAATTATAAAATTCACAGGTTGTGTCATCTATTTTTTGATATAATGGTTCTTAAATTGGTCCATCAGACTAGACACTGAAAAAAATTGGGCTCAATTGGTTATAAATTATAGCTTTTAGAAGGGTTTTTGTCCTTCCTGTAAAATTAGGTTGAATGGATTTAGGACCGCTTGGTTTTCCTTGGCTCAATTTTGATCGGAAATTTGTACTTTAGGGGTTCTTGGATTGCTAAATCCGAATTTTAAGTCAAAATTTCCAAACTCAAAATAGATTACTCAAAATGGTGGACCTAAAATTCATTTTTTGTGGTTTTGGGTTCGTCAGTTCAGGACAGCCATTTTGAATTTGACAATTTTGACTTCAAGTTCGGATCCAGCAACCCCAAAAACGCCTTTAGTCAACATCTTGTCGACAAAGCGACAATGAAATGGTTAAGTTAAGTTTTTACTAGAATAATCCAATTCTAGTTGACAAATATCAGGAATCCAGTGAGCGCAAGAAAAACTTTGTCTTCTGGACGTCCTAGCAATTAAAAAAATTGGATTATTGGGTTTCCAAATTGAATTTTAATGTTCCTTTTCTACGGCAATGCACAGACGAGACGTAACAATATTTACTGTGGCAGTGGTGGGACTCACTTAACTGCTTAAGTTACATTTTTGCTAGAATAGTGCAATTCTAGTTGACAAATATGTCTTGGTGCCCACTGGAAAAATGTGCAGATTTTAAGTAGATTCTAAACAAAATAGACTTAGGTCCTAATTAATGTATCAAAAACTGTTAAGATCGTAAAGTTTTGGAGGAAAAATGTGAAAAATTATGCAAAATCATAAATCGTATATAATAATCGCAAACGACTCGATCGTTTTTTAGCCTGCTGAAGATGAATGTCCTTATGACAATAGGGAAGGTTGGTCGTTTTAGCGGAAAGTAGCGGGATGAAGTTTGCTCTCCCTTTCGGTGTTTTTGTAAGGTCCGTTATCTTCCCTTTGTTCTAGCGCTCTCGCCTTCTTTGTCTGAAGACCTCCCTTTTCCATGGTGTCCGAGCTCCTCAGGCATTGTTTCCTTCTCTGTAGAAGAAATTTTGCAACGTTCCTTTCTTCCTCGGCTTTTTTCTTTATTTTTTCTTTCTCCCGCCAAAGCCTAAAGTCGCCGTCGCAAAATTAATCGACGCTCGGCTTGTTAGAAAGGCCCATTTAAAATTCCACAATCAGAAGCCCTAGCTGATTAACGATTTAAGCTCCCGAGATCCCCTGGGATGAGAAATGGAGACAGAAAGGGGAGAGAAGATTCTTCCAAGAGGCCCATCATCTTTTGGCTGCTTATCACTTCCTGAACACACTCTTGCGTAAAGTTCGTTAATTTTTTTTCTTGCATTTTTATTTTTTAAATTAAATGTAACATGATAAGTCTAGTTATTATTTCTGTTATAGATTTAGAAACCTAGAAATTTTCTTGAGGTCAATGTACAGAAAGGCTCTGGATTTCTAGAGGTGGCAACAGTGGTACCAGAAAATTGATTGAGAATTAGATGTATGATACAGAACAGGATGTGAAAAGGATGGGTATAGAAATACACAGACTATAGGCATATAGGGCTATCGATCGTGTTTGGAGTGGACATGTAAGAGAAGGGTGGCTCATTGGTCAGTTGCAGAACACACCCCACGTGATTCAAGGGGGTTGGTCCTCTTGCATGAGGGGGATCAACGAAGGGGGTTCTAGCCCCATGCTGCAGCCTTTGGGGAAGAATCGTGATAAACGCAGCTTAGCTCATTTTCTGAAATTATATGGCTTCTTGGTTGTCGTATATTGGAGTTTATTTCTTCATTTTCAGATACAATTATTTTGCTGGTTAATCTCTTCTTGAATGATGAAAAATTCAGGGGTTGAAAGAATGAATGTTATAAACATTAAAATATGAACCGATTAAGGCGGTTATCATGTTCTAAATTCTGTAAATCTTATCTCAGCAAGAAATAATATAGTTATTATTAAGTAAAGTTAAACTTAAGTTTTTAATTTTATTTATGTATAAACTCAATTTTATTAATGTTTACTGTTCCCTTGCTTTTGCAAATAAACTTTTACTGTGAATAATATGGCCGATAAATTAAAGAAGATAAACCTCTGAGCTGATAAAATAAAAACATAACAAAAAAGTTATAATAAAAATTACATTTATTATTTTTGTTCTCTTAACTCTTATTAACTGCATTCTTTATTATATTTTATTGGATTTCCCAATTCTTTCATGAGATGTTATTCACTTCTATATGTATCGTTTATTTTATTTCTTTTAAACAATTGGGCTACTTTTTCCTAGGGTGAAAGTTTTTCATTAAAATTTAATAAATACTGTGTCCCTCATAATTTTCTTATCTCGTTTTTCTTACTTTGACCGAATAAAATAGGGCTCAGAATTCATAGAATATTTGATATTTCTCTGAGTAAATGGACGTATTTTTCTTTTTTAACTGGTAAAGAGAGTTCGGATGAAAGTTTCGACCCCGATGAAAGTTTTCGGCAAAGGGGATAGATCTTGAGGATCAAGGTACATCTCTGGAGTGCATTATTTCCTCCACACCGGAAGTGGGACTTGCCAAGCGAGCGGACGAAAAGATGGATGGTTTGTTCACGAGGGTTGGCAACTTTTGTTTTTGCGCGGATAAACCACCCGGGAAACGATGACGCCCTCCTGGGTTCACCCTCATGAGAAAAAGGATCCTTTTTCCCTCCAGCTTTGTCGCCTCAGTCTTATCTACTCTTTATCTCTCATCTCTAAATTTTTTTTCTAATTTTTTTGGATTTATTAGTAACTCTTTGATTTCTCAAATATTTAAAACAGTGATTTTAAAGTGTTCTACTTTTATAATTCATACTTATTTGTTACTTTGGTACCAATTAAGTTATGTTCATGATGTAAATGACAATTTTTTAACTTAAGCAGCTGAGCGAATCCTACCGCTGTCACGATAAATATTGTTACATCTCGTCTGTTCAGTGCCGCAGGAAGGGAACATTAAAAACAAGTAGAAATTGCTTGTCATGTAAACTCTCGCTGAGGTATATAGATATTTTAATTTAATTTGGAAACCTATAGTAGTTCAAATTTGCAGTCACTCTGGACCTCTGCACAGAGGGAAAAAAGTACATTTTTAATTCAAAATACTATTTAGCCTACAAACATTAACCGATTTGAATTTTTTTGAAGGTAATAAAATTACGAAGAGAATTTTTGAAGCCAATTTTGGTGAAAGGTCTTCATTTTTTTATGAATAAACAAATATATGTTAAAAAATGAGCATTTTTTCAATTCGGCCTTGTCAGTCATTGTCAATGATGCGAAATTTGTTGCAATTGTCTGAATTTAATAGAACAACATTTCCTGAAGATAATTCGATATTAACCATTCAACGAAAAGATTTGTCTATGAACAAATTATTTGTTAAAAGTTGATTTTTTATAATATTCATTATTTTCAGGTTATTGTTTCTTATTTTATAATTAATTTGTTTTATATTACCGTGATGGAAAAAACTTGTATTCGAATAATTATTAATAATAATATGAATAAATTTTATTAAAAAATGCAGAATTTGTGTGTCTTTTGACGAAAAAGTTAGGTTTTTTCGATTTAGTACTTCTACTTGACTAACACAAGACAGTTTGAATACTAGGCATGATTAAACAATATATTTTATGATTTTTATAAACAAATGTTATAATAAATGAAAAATAGGGACATTTTTGAGCCTAAAAAAAGATTTGTTTTAGTATTTGCGATAAAATGTGTTTATTAAATAACATAAAATTTATTGTTTAATCATGCTTAATATTTAAATTGTCTTGTGTTAACCAAGTACAAGTAGTAAATGGAAAAAAGAGCTTTTTCGTATTCAAATTGTCTTGAGTTAACCAAATACAAGTAGTAAATCAAAATACGAGCTTTTTCGTCAAAAAGCACCCAAATTCTGAATTTGTTAATGAAATTTGTTTATAGTAAAAGTTTATTTATGATCTAAACATAATTTTCTAAGATCTAATCTACTTATGATCTAAACATAATTAATGCTTAAATTACCATAACGTACTTAATTAAACATACCATTACTGGAAAAAATATTTTTTTAGGCTAAAAAATTACCCTATTTTTCATTTCTTATAAAATTTGTTTATAACACTTGCAAAATTTATTGTTTAATCATGCCTAGTATTCAAAATCCCTTGTGTTAGCCAAGTAGAAGTACCAAATTTAAAATAAACTACTTCCTCGGGAAAAAGCACCCAAATTCTACATTTGTTATTAAAATTTGTTCGTATTATTAATAATAATTATTCGAATGCAAATTTTTTCCATCACGGTAATATTATGGAACAAATTATTGATAAAATAAGAGAATAATCTGAAAATAATGAAAATTATAAAAAATCAACTTTTAGCAAATAATTTGTTTATAAAAAAATTTTTTTGTTGAATGGCTAATATCGAATTATCTTCAAATAATGTTGCTTTATCAAATTTAGGCAATTGCAAAAAATATCGCACCATTGCCAAGAATCGAGAAGGCCGAATTGAAAAAATGCTAATTTTTTAAAAATATTTATTTATTTATAAAAAAATTAAGACCTTTTACCAAAATTGGCCTCTACAATTCTCTCTCGAATTTTATTACCTTTTTTTAAACAAAATAAAATATTCAAATCGGATAATATTTGTAGGCTAAATCGTATTTTGAATTAAAAATTGTACTTTTTTCTCACTGTCCTCTGGAGCTTTGGATTCTAAATTAAATTAAAACAGTTTGACTGACAACTTTAAATCAATTCTCTGTAAGTCTGTACTAACGTCGCGTCCTGAGTAGTGCAAGTTTGTTGCTTGTAATTATATTTTTCTAAATGACATATTCCAGAATTTTTACAATTTTCTTGTTTCAATACAAGTTTAATAGTTTTTACGGTGAAATATGAAAATCAAATTTGCTAATAAATATTATGTATGACGACATTTCTATAAAAATTTTCTTTAACAACGAGTATGAGATTTTGAAAAAATATTTATTACTTCCTGGGTTATTTATAATTGAAAATTACACAAATTGAAAATTGTGAAATGAAAGTTTTTTAAATTTTATTTCATTAGCAAGCATTATAAAATTTTGATTGAAAACTATGTACATCTTACACAGTGTTTAGAAACGCATATTTTCTAGTAAAATATACAAAAGAATGCCTTTAATGAATAGTGTACCTAAATTTTTTTCTTTTTGATCATTTATAGAAAGTTGGTTCAAAATGAAGTGATTTTGGAGCTTGAAGTTGAAGAAGTGGAAGAAAATCATACAAGTGCCTGAAAGCTCCTTCATTTTTTCTCACTTTCTGATCTTTTTTTTCTAGGTATAATCTTGTTCGTGAAGCTTTCTAACTTCAAAGTCCTACGTTCGTAAGCCTTCTTTGTCCAATGGCAGGTTCTGGGAAACCCCCTGCTTTCTCCAATCTCTTTCGCTTTATTTCGCCTTCACTTATAGACTTATGCTTACATATTACATATATTTATCTTATGCCGCTTTTTTTATAACCTTGCTGCTTTTTTCTTGCTGCCTTTCTTTCTCTTCAGGCTTGCATGAGTTCATTTGACCTTTTATATTAAATATTTTTATTTCTTGAATGATATTTTATAACGTCTGTTTAATTCAAAATAACGTTGAAAGTGAATACTTGTGTAAATATTCTGATAAAAATAAACAGTAGAAGGGTTGTTACTTCTTATTGGCTATTAGTGCTATGCAAAAATATTAGTTTCAATCCTTCTATTTTTAACTCTGAATACCACAGACACATTCGCTTTTATTCTGATTATTTTTAAAAATTATATCTTCAGGGACTAATATCAATAATACGAAACAGTTGATCGCTTTTATATTGATTAATTCTGCATCAGGAGAACATAATAACGACGTCATTACAATTAGTAGCAGAAAATAATAAATCTATATGATTTCATCCGTATTATTTTTGAAAATTATAGCGCCAGAACAACATAATTATTTTGCTTGGCATCGGCCAGTGAAAATAGAAAATAGACAAATTTTCGAATGGTTTCTTATTTCCTAGAGTTCTAGAATTACTACGTCCATCGCGTTTTCGAGAAGGTTAATTACTCGAGCGGATTTTCGATGTTCACGGCCATGCCGAGAGGAAGCCTTACGATTTTCCCGAAACATTGGAAGGCGTAGAAAGTACGATTAATCACCGCATTCTCGGAATCGGAGGCGAGAAACACCGGCGTAAAATTAGCTAACACCACCGCAGAACGGCGCGGAGCGGCGGAAGGTACAAAGTCTTGGCGAGGGTGGACTCAGGCCCAAGGGATGAACGTGATGCTGCAACTAAAATTGTATCGCATAATACGAAAGAGTATTGCATACGCGCTCCCAGCGGGATACGAACACCCTAGCCGTCAGTGGGGTAACGAATTCACGCTTTTTCGAATTTCTACTCAGAATGACCCAGCGAGTTTTATTTTGTGCACAGTAGGTCTCTCGGCATCTTGTTTTCCAAATAACAAAACAAAGTGTCGTAAAAGTTGAATAGAATTTTCTGATGAGGTTTGCTGAAAGAGCTATTTCGGCAAAAACAGTTTTGTTTAAGAATTTCATTTTATTTTACTCTAGTCGATCGTTAACTGCGATTATAATAAGACTTATCACCCACAGTAAAGAAAAAAGCTTATTTCCTCATTAAATGTTCTTTCAACGAGACCTTAAAATCAGCAAGTGGATGAGTCATCGCGCAAAAGTTTACTTAATCTGCAATTTAGGAATATTGTCTCGATTCCTTTTTCGATCACAAATTCTCGATCTGCATCAAGTCTTCGACTCAACTGAATAAACACGGTAAAAACGAATTTTAAAAATTGTTACACCTTTAAGTGGTTTGTATTAAATTCAGTAAGATTTGTCTTAACTTAAGCAATATTAGTCTAAATTTAATACCACCTTACCTGAATCTGAATTTCAGACGTGATGGCTTTAGGTTATTTCCAAAATGGTAATATCCATATCTGAATGTTTCCCTCAGCGAAGATTCAAATTTTCAAGGTATATTTCCAGTTTTATTAAATACATATGTTGCGTTTGAAAATTTCAGTGATAAATTAAAAATTCTATAACAACCCAATCGTTAAATAATGCTAGAAATAAATGTCTTCTTTATTGAGTCAATAAACGGACTTTCAGTCAAAACTGACTGATTTTCAGTCAAAAAACAGACTTTCATTCAAAAACGACTGAGTTTCAGTCCAAAGAGGCTAAGTTTCAGTCTAAAAAGACTGACTTTCTGTCCAAAAAGGTTGAATTTCAGTCAAAAATTACTTTAAGCCAAAATATTTGTTTACTCTCCGCTCGGGTGCTGCTTTGAGGAAATTTACCTCTTATCGCACCTCAAGTTTTAATAATCTTTGAAATAGTTTGTAAAATCGAGGAAGATAACCATATTGTTAAACATAACAAATTTTAAAAGATAAGCATAATTGCGAATTAGAAAAAAATAGTTGAATCTGTAATTGTTTATTTAACATTAGTTATTTGAGATTTTGTATTTTTTTTCTTTCGCTTTAGAAAAAAATCGTAATTTCGATTCAATCTTTATCATTGATAGCTTATTTTGTTCTTCAAAATATTATCTACAATTCTGTTTAGTTAGTTTTTATTAAATCACAGTTAAATTTGCATAAAACAAGTTGTTAATTAACTAATATTTTATTTAACTATCGATCTACCTAGCAAGTTTATTTTTAATTACACAGCAGAAAAGAATTCTTCAAATTGTTACACCTTAAAATGGTTTGGATTAAATTCAGTAAAATTGGCCAAGATTTAAAGCAAAATTGATTTGATTTTATGTACGTAAAATTTGTCTGAATTTAAGATGCAATTATTCTGAAATTCAGGTAACGTAGTATTAAATTTAAAGCAATATTGCCTTAATTAAGGCGAATTTTGTTGAATTTAATTCAAAAAATTTTAAGGTATTTTTTAATTTTTTAATTTTAAGTATTCTTTTTTACTGTGTAATTTCATCCAAACAGAATTATTGCTGGTAATATTTAATACCGCCTGATCCTCCATAAAATTCTTAAAATCTTAAAATTCGCTAAACCCAGTCCAATTTCAACCGCTTCTAATCAACAAAAAGGCTCGTTGGACGTGAAATTGAATGTGCTTTTAAATTTTTAACATTAAAAAAAGATTACAGATCAGACAATTTCATGAAATTGTTATCAAATTTGAAAAAATGGGAAGAAAAATGGAAAAGTTCGAAATATTTTCAACTGTAACTTTGTGATTTTTCATCTTGACAAAATAAGCAATACATAGTTGAAAAGATCGATTTTTTCCCTTTCGAACCAAAAAAGAAATTAAAAATTGAATAAAAAATGACATAACCTTTGTTTGTTCTAAGTGGCATTTACCCTAATTTCTATTATACCGAATTGTTTTTTGGCATAATTTCCGAATTTACATTCGACATAATTTACGTTTATCCTAATTTTCATTTAATTTGATTTTTATTTTCCCGAATTGTTATTTGCCATAATAAATATTTGTCCGAATTCCCATATTACGTAATTTTTGTTTCTCTGAAGATATCATTTGTCATATTTTTCAATTATCCGAATTATCATTTGACATAATTTTCACATTTCTGAATAACCATATAACCTAAAATTCACTTGCCCGAAACCCCATTTGTCATAATTCCTACTTCATCCAATCGTCATGTAACCGAAATTTCATTTGGCATACTACCAATCAGACATAATCATGATGGCGCGAAATTCAAAATTAGCAAATCAGAAATTTTCATTTCAATTTGAAAAAATTCTGATTGGCTAATTTTGAATTCGGCGCCATTATTTTTATGCCTGATTGGTAGTATGCCAAATGAAATTTCGGTTACATGATGATTCGATGAAGTAGGAATTATGACAAATGGCATTTCGTGCAAGTGAATTTTAGGTTATGCGGTTATTTGGAAATGTGAAAATTATGTCAAAATGATAATTCAGATAATTGAAAAACATGACAAATGATACTTCGGAGGAATGAAAATGATGTAATATGGGAATTCAAACAAATATTTATTATGGAAAATAAAAATTCGGAAAAATAGAAATTAGATTAAATGAAAATAAGGATAAACAAATATTATGTCGAACAGAAATTCGGAAATGTGAAAATTATGTCAAATAACAATTCGGTATAATAGAAATTATGGTAAATGGCAATTAGGACAAACAAAAGGTTATGTCAGCTGACAATTCGGCTTAATAAAAATTATGATAAATGGCTGATCCGTAAGTTGATTTTCGATCACATGAAACTTAGGTCAAAAAGAATTTGGGGAATATTCATGCGCCTCCGTTTTTCTTAGTTTTCCTAAGCCTGCAATTCATATTATGTCTCGCGAAAAGTTGCTTTACTTTCTTTTATTTTGGGACACAATAGCAATAATGTTAACATTGTTTTACTATACTAACAACTTGAAAGAAAGAATCGAAGTTTAAAGATTTCAAAATTGAAAGCAGCAATATGTCATTTAAATAAACGTAATAGGGCAATCGGTACAATGAGTGGCCCTCTAAAACAATGATTGGGCAAATGCAATCTGTACATTTATTAAAAAATACGCGTAAATAAAACTAATAATAAATAGCGCAGAGTGAAGTGATAAGAATATTGCACTATCGATTAGTAATTTTATTTGAAAATATTTGTTTATCAAGTATATTTTAAGGAAGAGGTAAATCATTTCGGGGTTGTCAACAATTGTACCAATTATCCTATTTAAATTTAAATTCGACAAAAGAAGATGTTTTGCAATTTCATTAAATGTTAGAAAAAGAAAACGAAAATTTAGGATTTAAAAAAGTTCCCCGCGTCAGTACTTCTTTTGTCAACCTATTCGTAAAACTAAACTCAAATCAAGTTTGCCGATCGCGATAACGGCAAAACTCTTTAGAGAAGTCGATAAATCCGAAAAGGATCGATTTCCTATTAAACGCTAAGTAATTGTCAAAGGGCACGACGGGAATTCTTTGAGAGTCGACCGGAAGTAGGTTGTGTCTCGATAGAGAGTGAAAAGGGGATGAAAGGGGCCAATATTGAGAGCGGTGTTTAAGGTGGGTTAAGTGCAGTTCGAAATTAGCCAGAACCAGAAAATAATAAGTGCCTTCTTGCCTGTTTCCCTGTCTCGCAAATCAAACGAGTCATGGTCCAACATCCGTAGAAAAGATCGACGGAAGTTAGACGGTTTGGAAAAAGTGGGGGGGGGGGGGGTGGAAACGAGTTAATGTGAACTTTTCTTGTAAAAAAAAGGAGTGACGAGGGGCAATTTCAGGTTTTGAAATTGAAAAGCAATTCTCGGGTGGTCTTGATTCCAGAGATGGATCCGGCATCACACATGAATAGGCCTTAAAGAATTTATGGAATTTTGGAGAACCGTGTAGAATATGTACAATACATCTGTGTAGGAATAATTTCTTTGACTGCGGAACTCAACAATGATCTTGTGGAGTTTTCAGTTTTGAGGAGGATATGTAGGACAATTGGAAGTAAACATGATTTTAGGTCTTCATAGGCGAAACATTAGCTTATATCTCAGGTACCTCTCATCTCTAAATATATAAAATCATGATTTCTTAAGTAAATTTTAATTTATTACAGTAATATGTTAACATTTGATTAAAATTATCGGATCATTAGTGTAGTCAGTAGGCACGTCTGCATGTTCAAAATTAATTATTTTTAAGGTATAATGGGCACGAAAAAACAGGTCTCGGGAAAATTATACTTTCAAGAATTGCAATAATATTATTCATGGTATTGTTTAAAATAGAAAAGATTATTTTTCATGAAAAAACATACAAAAATTATTTATTTAAAGAAAACTTTTATCGAACTTTTTTTCATCTCGCTTCTTACCAAGTTTTAAAAAATAAGTCAATTTTAATAAATAATAGCTTATTTTCTTGGGAAAAAGATTCTTTGCAACTTGACCTCATCTAAATTTTAAAGAACAATTTTTTAAGAACTGAAATCATGAAAAATAAATGTTCAAATAAAAAATTTTATAAACAAGTAGCTAGATTTGATACTAATTTATTTATATTTAAAATGAGGATAAGGTCAAGTTGTAGAGAATCTTCTTCTCGAGAAAAGAAGCTGTTACTCATTAAAATTTTATCATTTTTAAAAATTTGGTAAGAAGCGATAAGAAAAAAAGTTCGTACAAAAATTTGCTTAAAAATTTTTTTAATAAATAATTTTTGTGTATATCAATTTCTTTCATAAAAAGTAATCTTTTCTCTGTTAAGCAATGCAATCAATAATAATATTACAGTTCTTAAAAGTATAAATTAATTCTGTTATCCCGAAATCTGTGCTTTTCTTGCCCATAATACTTTAAATAAAAATCGACCTAATTTTTTTGACTCTTTTAATATCAGTTTCTCCTTGAAAGTGATTTATGTACTCCTAATTTTACGTTTTTTTTACAAAGTTTCAATAAAATCGATTGGTTTTGTCTGTAAGTTTTGATCTGCAAGTTAAAAAATACTAAAAATATAAAAAATGAAATAGCTCGACTATAAATCAATGTATTAAAAATTCCTTCAAATTTTTTCCGCAACTTGGTGCTACTTTGTTATTAAAAAGTCCTAGAATTAAAATTTTAAAAATAGGTTGCAATTATACACTCATTATTGCTCATTACAAAATGTGCAGTATCTTGATATCATGAACTGAACATTTCGTCAAAGTTACATAAAAATCGACCCATAATTATAGCTACATGAAAATTTTTCGTTAAACGTTTATTTTTTTTTAATTTCGAATTTTAATAATTTCTGTAATTTTCAATCTTTATCGCTAAAACTTTCACAAATTGAAGAGCACATTTCCAAACCATCATATACATTTTTAAAAACATTTGACTTTTAGCGTTATTCATAATCTTAGTAACATTTTATATAATATAATATGATAAAAAAAATTTTGTTTGTAAAAAATGATGCTGGAAAGTGAGTTCGTTTCCAAAGTGTTTTATATCCAGGCATCATTTGGGTGGCGCTGGAAAAAATTGGATGTGTACCATTTTTGGAAGTACGACCGGAATTCCCAAAACGGCATACGTTCAATTTTTTCCTCGGATTGAAAGAAATTCCCGTGAATTCTTTCAAAATTTTTCAAAAAATTTTAGTAGTGCCGCGAATATTTTGAAATTTTTAAAATTTGGAAAATTTTCAAACGTTCTATGGGTGCAAAAAAATATACAGAATTTTTTTTATAATAGATAGTTTTAGGTTAAAAGAGTATGAAATTCAAAATGAAAAAACAATGTTAAAATCAGATTTTTTAAACAAATAAGTTATATTTTCTTCGTCAAAACAATTGTAATTGGAGTAAAAAATTTATTTCTTCATTTTGAATTTTATATTCTTACTTGCTACCGAAAACTGTACTTATGTATATATGAAAAATTTTCTATATGTACTTTTTTCAGCCATCAAATAATTTTTAAAAAATTTCAAAATTTCAAAAACTTCCCGGCACTACTAATACTTTTTTTTTTAGATTTAAAAATTGCCAAGGAGTTCCTTTCACTGAGTGGGAGAAAAAATTGGGCTTATTCCGTTTTGAAAAATACGATTTTTCAACTTTTAAGCGATACCCTAATAAATTTTTCGCGTCCAAAGTGTCTGATATACATTCATGTTTGTTTATAAAAGTCGTTTCTAACGATGTAGGATTTTTCTCACTGACTATACGAAATCTTGTACTACATATAAGTGAAAGCAATAGGACAAAAATACAGGTTGTAAATGAGCCAATGAAAACAAAACGGTCCTAAGTCCACTTTTTGACGAAATTGAGTTGTCGTTACCGCCTTCTTTTTTATTATTTTTTAAATCTATTTCCGCGAATAAAATTAAATTTTGCTAAGTATTTACTCATAAATTAGCTATCTAAAAGTGTCTTAATATTTTCGAAAATTGGAGTATTTAAATTAAAGCGTAAGTATTCAATTATTTCAATTGTTTTTTTAAATTTCATGCTCGATTTCTAACCTTTTGACAAGTAGAAAGGTTATAAAGAAAAAAATTAAAATCAAAATTAACGTTTTGATCTTATTTTTGTTGCAGTTTAACGATATTATATTGAATAACAATATTCATTTTAAGTCATTTCTTGAGCGATTTGTTCTTTATTTACATGTAATTCCTTGGACAGTAAAACGGTCCTAAGTCCTCCGGCATTTCCATTGAATTGTAAAATTCATACGTTGTGCCATCTACTTTTTTTATATAATGGTCATTAGATTGGTTCATCTGGCTACACTCATATCTTACGCACACACAAAAATTTATCTCAATTAGTTGTAAATTGTAGATTTGGGAAGGTTTTTCGTCTCTCCTACAAAATTCTGTTGAATGGACTTAGCACCGTTTGGTTTTTCCCGGCTCAAATGAGAAACACAAAGCTTAATCGAAAACTTGTTATTTGTGGAAAACGGTATTTCTTGGTTATAAAACGTTTTGAAAATGTTCTCTTCAATTAACCGCCGCATCGTAAAAAGGGGGTATAAAATTTCTTGGCCCCAGCACAAACGGATCCTGACAATGTAAAAATTACAATTTAAAAAATATTTTTTGATATTATCCAAACGAATGAAGTACTCCAAATAAATTGCCAAGAATAGAAGTTGAAAAAAATTTACAAAAGCGGTAAGAGGTTATTGCGCTCGGACCAAGAAATTTTATACCCCCTTCCACGATGCGGCGGTTTAATTGTGTACTTTGGTCTAATTTACATGTGTGCCTTTGATGAATATGTTCGTTCTAACCTCTTAAATAAAAGTTCAAAAAATATATCATTTAAAAAACAATAAATCAGAAATTAATCCGATGCATTGACTGTATTTAATTCGATCAAATTCGGCTCTTCTGGTCACCCTATTTACACGTTTAAATCAATTCTCGCAAATTCCAAATCACCTAAGAATGTACGAGCATACCTACGTATAGTGCCATGTCCCATTTAGCTTTCAATCCATTTAACCTTAACGGGATCCCTTTTCCATTTTCCATTTACCGTTTACCCTCCGTTGGACTGTCGTTTAATGACACAATGCAAGGCCAAAAGGGTTGCTTACCGCTCAATTGTGCCCTTGGAATAAGCGCCGGTGCTGTGGGTTAAGTATACAGCTACCTGCGAGCTGATCGAACGGGAAAAATGAGGAGTACGTGTGAATGTAGAGCGGAGTGTATATTTTGGTAACTAACCCTCTCTAACCAGTCTAACCCTATCTAACTGTTTGACCCTGAAGACCCCAAACCTAAACCTAAACTGCTACGTTCATAGAAGTAAATGGCACGGCATGGCGTGGCGTTCCCTTGCAGCAGGTGTCTTGTCGTGTCGCGCCAGACTGGTACGTACACATTATGTATCGAGAGGGTAAAAGAGCACGTCAGAAGGGTTACGACCCTTTACAGGTGAACCTGACCTGAACGCTTTCTGTCTCCTTTCCTGGCACTGCCAATCTTCTCCAATTGAAGAGAGACCAATGCAAAGGACATTATCGATTGTCAAAGGGACTTTCGAGTGTTCAAAGCATCCAATGGAGGGTGGTGGACAAGTTCTATAATTTTACGCCCAACTAATGAGTGTCTTGATCGGGGGTCGACTTTGCGTGATCGAACGCGATTATTATTCAAGACGATGCATCCGGATGATTGTTTCGAGGTATTAATTTTAAATTTTTGGTATTAATAAGACAGTTATTAGAGTCACGTATAGGTCATCTATAATTCACGTTCGATATCCAACATCTGTATACAATCGGGCTAGTATAAAAAGAGGTATAAGGACATATCTCAAGAACTTTTAATGTTTCTGTCTCTTACGGATAATTAAGGCATTTCGATTAATTGTAAATAAATGTTTGTTTTCACTCACGTAGAACAGGTATATTGTATGTTGTACCATGCAAGTGACTTTACATAACTTTCGTCTGATGTTTATTTCACAGTCCATCTGTACACTGAGAAAAAAATCGCACAACAAAATGTTTTGTTGGTTCAAAGAAAGGTTTTTCTATGCAAACAAAATTTTGGTTGAACCAAAAAAAAAATTTTGTTGCACAAATACCAAAAAAATTATTTTGTTGTCTGAACCAGTTTTCTCAGTGTACATGGGTCCAGTTTTTTTATAATCAAGGGTCTTTTCCCGTAGCACTGAATCCGAATCTGGTACCGAAAATGTCCCATCACGTCAGAATTTTGAGGAAAATGGGGTTAAAACTCTCAAAAATCACATTTTTGGACATTTTTCAAAAATCGTACCGGGCAAACCCGAGATGATAGAGATTTCGACGAATGATCAAATTAAAGCTTGAACCTTGTATTTCACGGCGGAATTTCATAATGTTCAGAAACTGGCTTGGATCATTGTCAGGCACACTTTGTTTATAGGAGTATTCAACTATTCACCCCTTGTACATACATTAGGATGGTCCAAAAACGCTTTGCAAACATTTTTCTTTGAATTTTTATGCTCTCACCCCACCAGATTTGTTCGAATCCCAAAAGAAATAAACACGTACTTTAAAAAAAAATCAATTGATATTAAGAGGTGGCTCAAAGCCCATAATGTTTAATGTGTACATCCCATAAGAAAAAAATACGTTTTTGAAAATTTGCGATAGAATCATTAATATTAGATGTTTCTTACATTTTCTTGCACGCTTTTCTTGAGAATTAAACGCTGAATAAGAATCAATTATTACTTTTTAAATTCAACTCCCATAAACCACTTTATAGGGTCCCCAAAAAACCCCATAAGTGCAAAAATGAGATATCACGTATTTCTTGCGTTTAATCTTATTCTTTTTGCAGTTTTTTTTTTCACAAATGGTTTTCAATACATAAGATATAACTTTCTAAACATAGTTGGATGTTTTAAAAATTGTTAAAACAATTTATTATTGTTTACAACTATACTTTCATAGAATAAAGCTGGAAAATCGCGTTTTTTTCTACATTCTTCAACTTTTCTTCGACTCTCTAGTTATAAGGAGATAATCATTATGGAAAATTAACAACATTAATTGTTTAAACAATTAATTATTGTTTATCACGATATTCTCTTAGAACAAAGCTATAAAATTGCGGTTTTATTTAGATTCTTCAACTTTTCTTCGACTCTTTAGTTAGAATGAGATAATAATTATTAAAAATTAACAAAAGTATTGCGGGATTTTCTACATTCTTCAACTTTTCTTCGATTCTCTAGTTAGAATAAGATAATAATTACTGAAAATTACAAAAGTAATTGTTTAAACAATTAATTATTATTTGTTCATAACTAAAGAGTCGAAGAAAAGTTGAAGAATGTAGAAAAAACCGCAATTTGCTAACTTCGTTTTAAAAAAAGATTGTTATAAACAAATAAGCAATGGTTGAAACAATTATTTTTGGTAATTCTAATTAATTATTATCTCATTATAACTAGAGAGTCGAAGAAAAGTTAAAGAATGTAGATAAAACCGCAATTTTGTAGCTTTGTTCTAAGAGAATATCATGATAAACAATAATTAATTGTTTAAACAATTAATGTTGTTAATTTTCCATAATAATTATCTCCTTATAACTAGAGAGTCGAAAAAAAGTTGAAGAATGTAGAAAATTGTTAATTTTGATACCAGCGAAGATCACTACAGTTAAAAATCGATTTATCAACGTTGATTCCAAATAAAAGTTAATAATGATCACTATTTTTGCGTTATATTTTTTATAAAATGTTTGGTAACTCTCCATATTAATTTATGATACTATAGAATGAATGTTTTGAAGCGCTGAAGTCAAAATCAAATAAATCGTGAAAATAGCCATTTTTCACATATCTTTAAATATTATTATCTGTTCTGCATATATTTTTAAAAGATTTTTGAAATTTTTTTGTTTGATCACGTTTGTTTGTTTACACGTTTAGCAACGTGTAAAATTCCTATCCGTCACAAATACATTTCTTGATCTCTTAGTTTTATATTTTCATACTCTCTTGGATTACCCTTAATTAACAAAATATATTTTAGGCGGTTTGAAAATTTTTTTATTTTCGAAAATCTCAATGCCTAAAATGTTCAACTTTTTGGCAATCACCCAGTTACGTTTTTAGTTTTCAGTTATATAAATCTACAGCAATCTTCACGATACTGAGTATCGAGTACTTTGTACTATTTCTTAAATTCAAATTTCCCCACTCTAGACAGAGTGAAGTTGGTTTTGTTCATTCAAATCTTTCTGCTTGCTTTTGCCTCTTCCCCACCACCCCGGGCAGTGCTTCTTTTTTCGCAGACGATTCATAGCCAATTTCATACCCATTCTAGTCTGCTCTCTAATTTATTTCAGTACAAGAGATTATTGATTCAATTGATTTCAATACAAGAGCAAAAATACATTTCTAAATTTATTATAATTATTAAATTAAATTCTAAATTATTTAATAATGTATTTAAATAACCGGAAATTGAAGAAAATTGTTCAAATTTGCCTTATACGTTTGGATTAACCTCTACTCTTGTATTGAAAAATTTACAATTACAACCTCAAAGAAAATTTAAAGGCATTACCAAATAGATTTATATTTCCAAAAGTAGAATCCATAAATTTTAATTGCAGTCATCCATGCACATATCGTAGATTCCCACACGTGTTTGGCATATTGCATTAATTTCAAAAGCCGAGGAAAAACTCTAAGTCGGCACGTTGTCACGAATATGAACAATCCCCCTAACCAGATGATTTAAATGTCATTGTTGACGTTTAAAATGTCAAACGTATCATATGCTTCGAGAATTTTGGAAAAATATCAGGTGAGAAATGAAAAGTGAGAAATGGGAAAATGGAAAAAGTTACGTGATTGTCCCCCTGCAGGGAGATAACCACGTAACCTTGTCTTGTCCAACAGATCTCATAATGAAAAATTGTTTTTGTGGTTTACGGTTCGAACATCCAACTTACTATGTTAATATGCCGATTAATATGTCGACTTAATAAGTCGATTAATTTAAGCTGCATCTTTTGCAATTTGTAAAATTTTTGAATGGAACAAGGCTTAAAAGACTTTAGTTGATTGTGGAACAATAAAACAAAATAAAAAAATAAAAAACCGAAAATTTCACTCCTCTACCCCCTTAATCTCCAATTGCCATTAGCACCACCATAAAGAGCTCGTTTTTGAGAGGTGGGAACTACAAGCAAGCAATATTTGCCACTTTTCCGATTGTTAGCGTTTGGGGACAAAAAAAGGGTGTCAAAACCTAAACGGGCCATAACCCGCTCTCGCTTCACAAAGAGACCCATTTTCGTAACATATGAAGTCATAAGTGGCGACGCGTTGATCACGAGTGCGTGTTTCCCGGGGTGCAGCAGGTATACGATAAAATAAACGCATACGCGGAGAGGGTTGGACGCTCGTGGCGCGAGTGGGGTGGGTCCCGCTTTAATCTATTACACGACATATTAATTCGTCGGCCCCAAGATCCCAGGTAGCCGATGTTTTGGAGAGAAAAAAAATGAGAGAGAGGAGGGAACGAGCATCAGAAGAGCGATGAGAACGCGTGTTGATCGCGCGCCGTGCACGCGCTCAGGTAGGTAGATCCGAAAGGGGTCTGGCCACCGGGTGGTAAAAAACGAAAAAAAACGAGAAGCGGCCAGATATATTATAGAAAGGCCGATAGATGATAGAACGATAGACCGATGATAGAAGATAGAAAAGAAATCAGCAAGAGACGTGAGGAGGGGGCATCGTAAAATACTTACCTGCGGTAAAAATAGCAAGTTTATGACCGAAGTACAGGTACAAGACTTGTATAAAAAGCAATCGACCCCTGCCATTTCTTTCTGAGGTTAGCGCCAACCGCTAGCGGTCATGAGACTTGAGTTAAAAAGATTGGAAATGTTAAAGTTAGCTACCGCTGGCCAAAGCTTCTTGAAACTGCAGGAAGTCATTTTTAATAAATAATTTTGACAAATTACTGTCTTTGCTGAGTGAGGGAAGAGAAATTTATGTTGGCAGAAACAAACTTTTGGAATATAGTTCGATAACTCGAAGATAATTTGGCTAATAAGGCTAATAAATGTCTACTATACATAATTACAACACCTTTATCCTATCTTGGAACACAGAAAGAACTAAGGATAAAATATTTTGCAGGTAATTTTTTAGAGGAATAAGTTTTTATTCAGACAATTTCAAATCTTTCAAAATACGTGTGTGGTCGTGGAAAAACAAAAGAAAATTTAACCGATATTTGGTTAAAACTCAGTGAAGTTAATTGAGGGGCCGGTTGCAATAAGGGGACGAGCGCTGGAAAACGCGAAAAAGTATTGTCCAAACGTCTTGTGATATCCAAATTTTCAAGTTCAAAAAACTAAAATAAAAAAAATATGGGCTTGTAGAGAATGACAAGACGGAACTTTTTTTTACTTAAAGTTTTTTCCTCGATGTATATTTTTAATAATAAAACTGAAAAAATGAAAAAAAGTTTCCCCAAATTCAATTATTTTTTGAAACATAAATCGTCTTTACTCAGACAAAATTTATAGAAACTGTTTGAAATTTGGTAAACGCACGAATTATACTCTAGCGATACCTACAAAATGAAGAAAAAAGTTAAAACTGCCAATAGTTTAATAATAATTAATTGGAAATTGAGATCCGACGGTAAGCACGTTTTTTAAGTTTCGTCGAAGAAAAGTATCGAGTGAACTTCAAAGTTGAAACAACTTCCAGCGAGACATTTGTTTTTCACTATTAACGGAAGATTTCTGGAAATTTTTAGATCGATTCATTAAAAATTGGCGGAAATATCCATTTTATAAGAAAGTACGCGACGCCGTCTACGATTGCATCGTTAGCAGATTCAAGCGCCTCTCAACGCAACACAAACGATGCAATCGTAGACGGCGTCGCGTGCTTTCTTACCAAATGGATATTTCCGCCAATTTTTAATGAATCGACCTAAAAATTTCCAGAAATCTTCCCTTAATAGTGAGGAATAAATGTCTCACTGGAAGTTGTTTCAACTTTGAAGTTCACTTGATACTTTTCTTCGCCGAAACTTAAAAAACGTGCTTATACCGTCAGGTCTCAATTTGCAATTAATTATTATTAAACT
>JBAGKK010287208.1:0-14869 GCA_037177015.1 Euceroptres primus | reverse complement strand
CCCTGACATTTCCTGACTTTTAAATAAATTTCCCTAACAGGAAAGCATTATAAAAGCGAATAAGGTATCGATAATGAGCCAAAACAAAATGTGAAACAAGCTAGTGAAACAATTCAAAAAAGTGAAACAATTCAATTTTTCAATTTCCCTGACATTTCCTGACTTTTAAATAAATTTCCCTAACAGGAAAGCATTATAAAAGCGAATAAGGTATCGATAATGATCCAAAAAAAAAAAGTGAAACAAGCTAGGAAAATGTAATGGAGAAAAAAAAGTTGTAAAAGTATTTGTATTGATATTAGGAAGTGCTTTCAAAATACTCGCATTTCCCTGACAATTTTTTCCTCTGACATTTCCCTAACTTCCCTGACATCCCTAACATATGGCTACCATTTCAAAATAATTCAAAATAATTCAAAATTTACTCGCATTTCCCTGGCAATTTTTTTCCCTGGCATTTCCCTAACTTCCCTGACATCCCTAACATATGGCTACCCTTTTAAAATAATTCAAAACAATTCAAAACTATTCAAAACAATTCAAAGCTGTTCAAAAAATTCAAAACAATGCAAAATAATTCAAAACAATAAAAAAATGTAAAAACAATTCAAAACAGTTCGAAATAATTCAAAACAATTTAAAACGGTTCAAAAAATCAAAACAATTCAAACAGGATGGCCCCAAAATTCAATTTTTCAATTTTCCTGACATTTCCGACTTTTAAATAAATTTCTCTGACAGAAAAATATTATAAAAGCAAATAAGGTTTTGGTAGTGAGCCAAAACAAAAAGTGAAACCAGCTAGGAGAATTTAATGAACAAAAAAAGTTGAAAAAAGTATTTGTATTGATATTAGGAAGTACTTTCAAAATATTATTAACATACGTCAATTTCTATTTTCCCTGACAGCTACTCGCATTTCCCAGACATTTCCCTGACAATTTTTTCCCTTGACATTTCCCTAACTTCCCTGACTTCCCTAACATGTGGCCACCTTATCAAAATAATTTAAAACAATTCAAAACAATTCAAAACCTTTCAAAATAAAAAAAAATATCAAAACAATTCAAACAGTGTGGTCACAAAATTCAATTTTTCGATTTCCCTGATATTTTCCTGACTTTTAGATAAATTTCCCTGACAGAAAAGTATTATAAGATCGAATAAGGTTTCAATAATGAGCCAAAAAAAAAGTAAAAGAAGCTAGGAAAATGTAATAAAAAAAAGTTTTAAAAAATATTTGTATTGATATTAGGAAGTGCTTTCAAAATATTATTAACATACGTCAATTTCTATTTTCCCTGACAGCTACTCGCATTTACCTGACATTTCCCTGACATTTCTTTTCCCTAGCATTTCCCTAATTTCTCTGACTTCCCTAACATGTAGCCACCCTGTCAGAATAATTCAAAATAATTCAAAACAATTCCAAATAATTCAAAATAATTCAAAATAATTCAAAACAACACATATATTTAAAAACAATTCAAAACAGTTCGAAATAATTCAAAACAATTTAAAACAGTTGCAAATAATTTTTAAAAAATCAAAACAATTCAAACAAGGTAGCCAAGAAATTTAATGTTTCAATTTTCCTGACATTTCCCTGACTTTTAGATAAATTTCCCTGACAGAAAAGTATTATAAAAGAGAATAAGGTTTCAATAATGAGCCAAAACAAAAAGTAAAACAAGCTAGGAAAATGTAATAGAAAATATTTTTAAAAAATATTTGTATTGATATTAGGAAGTGCTTTCAGAATCTTATTAACATACGTTAATATCTATTTTCCCTGACAGCTACTCGCATTTACCTGACATTTCCCTAACAATCTTTTTCCCGGACATTTCCCTAACTTCCCTGACTTCCCTAACATATGGCCACCTTGTCAAAATAATTCAAAATAATTCAAAATAATTCAAAATAATTCAGAATAATTCAAAACTATTCAAAACAATTTAAAATAATAAAAGAAATTAAAACAATTCAAACTAACTCAAAAAATTCAAAACAATTCAAACTAACTCAACACCATTCAAAATAATTCAAAACAATTCAAAAATTTTAAAATAATTCAAAATAATTCAAAACAGTTCGAAATAACTCAAAATAATTCAAAACAATTAAGAACAGTTCAAAATAACTAAAAACAATTAAGAACAGTTCAAAATAATAATTTAAAACAATTAAGAACAGTTCAAAATAATTCAAAACAATTAAGAACAGTTCAAAATAATTAAAAACAATTAAGAACAGTTAAAAATAATTCAAAACGATTAAGACCCGTTCAAAATAATTCAAAACAATTTACAACAGTTAAAAATAATTCAAAAAATCAAACAAGATGACCAGATAATTCCATTTTTTAATTTCCCTGACATTTCCCTGACTTTTAGATAAATTTCTCTGACAGAAAAGTATTATAAAAGCGAATAAGGTTACAATATTGAGCCAAAATAAAAATTGAAACAAACTAGGAAAATGTAATGAGAAAAAAAAGTTGAAAATTATTTGTATTAGGAAATGCTTTCAAAATATTATTAACATACATCCATTTCTATTTTTCCTTCCCTCCATTTCTATTTTCCTACTCGCATTTCCATGACTTTTCCTTAACTTCCCTGACGTTTCTGACATTTAGTCACCCTGTCAAAATAATTCAAAACAATTCAAAATAATTCAAAACAATTCAAACAGTTCAAAATAATTTTTAAAAAAACCAAAATAATTTAAAATAATTTCAATAACAAATACTATTTTCTAGCATTGTTGAAATGACAATTGCAATTCTTATTTTCCTCTTTCTCTTTCTCTTTAATTTTTTTTCTTTAATTTTCTGCCTTCTTCATATCTGCTGCATTTGGAGCAATTGCAAAGAATAGAAAAATTAGTCGGATCGCTTTGAACGGTGGCTTTCATCCTCTTGCCATGAAGAATTTTATTTCTTTGATCCAACCTTAGGGACATTTGAGACCTGTTTTAAGGTTCTGCATGCTACCGGCGACAATCCCACACGGTAGTCATTCCTTGTGTCGGCTTTTCTATAAAGAATACAATACCCTTCCTTCGTCTCTCTCATTCTTATCCTCTCTTTGTTTCTCGCAAGAAAACACGACCACAGAATTTATTCTCCCATCTTTTATTCAAGATATAATTTTCATATTTGAATTATTTCTTCAATCTACAACAAGGGATTTTCTATTTACAAAGATGATAAAGATTTTTCTTTAAATCTCCTTCAATTTTTACAATACTTTTTAAAATTACCACCCGGTATGTGAGAAGGCGGTTGCTGAATATTATAATTCAGTCGTATCTTCGCAAAAGGGCCTTATCTTCCATGCTCGGTGTTACAAGTGCTTGTAACCTGTTTTTATCAATTCAGTTTGATAACATGAACCCTCAAGGCCGCTTATGCAAACTTGCGTTGCAAATTTCCATTCTGTTCAAAAAATCGATTCATCAGAGAAAAGTGCATTTATCTTAAAAGCAACCTCCATTAAAGCTGAAAGATTAGTGATTTATATTTTATAATCATGAAAAAGGAACCGACATCCGAAACTTGGCCATTTTTTGTTTTTAAGATTTTGTCTTCGATTGGAATTTAATTTCCAGTACTTTTCTTTTACAATTACAATTTCTTTTACAATCTTTTACAATTAATTATTTTATCTTCAATAACCCAGAGGCTCATTTTCATTTCTTTTTTATAAAATATTTTCAGAAAGAAGTTTCCGATCTTGAAGTTGTGTACGGTGAAAAGTACATAACAATGGTTTTAAGTATTCAGATACGAAGTAGAACTTTGTATTTAAATGCCTACATAAATTTATTTAAGAATCTAAAGGTGGTCTTCTATTCTCTGTGGATGAAAAAAAAGAACAGAGAGAAGAGGAAGTATGGGATTGGAAGAGCAGACGAAGGTAGAAATGGAAAAAATCAAACGTTGAAGTAAAGTAACATCCTGGCTCGTGAATATTGCATATAGTCGAGTCATAGTCTACGATATGAAAGACGGTCTGAAACTTCTACTCTTAGATTTTCAACCCAAACATAACTATGAGAAATGACGAAGAAAAGCATATTTGCATTCGAAATACTTCCCTCCAGTTATCTAGTGATAATGTCAGTTGAAAATGATAATTTGATAATTTGATAAAAGTTTGTAGGAAAATTAATTATATAGGAGACCGGGGCAAAACGAACTTCCCAGAATAAGGGTAAAGAATTAATTAATTTATCTCTTTTGTTAATCATTTCCTTATTATCAAAGAAAACCAATTTAAGTATTTATAAGAGTAATTTATGTTTGTATTTATTTTCATTTATATTCATAAATATGAATGTTAAGAGGTTCTAAATTGTAAATTGAAAACGTTTCTTTCTTATTGTATCTTCCTTGCTCAAATAATGATCCCTTTAGGCGAATTTTCTGTAAGTTTACAAATTTTGGGTAAAATAATCTTCATAGTACTCACTTTTTAGAAACTTTTGACAAAGTGCAAAGAAGAAGCTTACCTGAAACAGAGAGAAGAAAGGAAGGTCATTAACGTCGTTTTTAAAAGACAGTGGGCAGGATTTTTTTTTCTTCAATTGGAACGACGTTTATTAACGTAGAGACGAAACACTCGACTGTGGAAAATATATTCCATGGGATCTTTTGTGGTGTTAAAAAAAGGGCTGATGCTATTCAAATGAGTTCTAAGGGCCGCGAGAATAAAAAGCTAAATGAAAAATACGAAAAGGTTCACAATGAGTTGAATTCAAAAGACGCGCCATCGAAACAGTTATAACCCTCGAACCTTGAATTCAAAGAAATTTCCGATTCTTTACCCTCCCAGAGGTTTCTAAAAAAAAGTTATTTAATTAATTTTTTCCATTTCAATCTTGAAAGTATTTTGTTAAATCTACAAAATGATTTTTAACAGTCCCGAGTAATTTAAATGAAAATGTAGTTTAAATTAGCAGTGTAGCTTAGTGTAGTTTAAATTAAAGTTTAAATTAAAGTGTAGTTTAGTGTAGTTTAAAATTAATGAAATCCTTTCAGGTTAGGCTCAATCGATGCAGAATGTAATCAGCTCAGTCTCTAGAAAAAATTTAGGTTCATTTGATTAAAAAATATTGTTCAAAAACGATTGTTTGAAAAGTAGACGTCCCCAAAGAAAAAATAAAGGATAAAGTTTATTTCGATTCTGGGGTGAAAATTCGTTCAGAACCAAAGAATTGGAACTTTTGTGTCGAAATTGAAATTTTAATATCAATAAATAATTTGAGTTGCACAAATTAAATTAATGAAAATTTCTGTATAATTTCTTTAACATGAATTAATTAATCAAATTAAATTAATCAAAATTTTGGTATAATTTCTTTAACATGAATTAATTAATCAAATTAAATTAATCAAAATTTCGGTATAATTTCTTTAACATAAATAACAATAATTTTTTGGAAAAAACGCGATTTTCTCGAAACATAATCAGTTGAGACCAAAAATCGATGGAAATCGAAAATCTATAATCTCGAAAACGAGACGAGACGAGAACGAGAATTTTGTTCCAGTAAAGTTTTGTCTCATTATCATAAACCATTTTCCAAGTTTCAATGTAATCTGACCATATTTTTGAAAAATTTAGAAATTCTCTTTGTGCATCTCTAAACATAAAACATTTTTAAAGTTAGGTAATTTGCTTTTCATATTTAAGACCTTTTTTGCGAAGAATTATAATTTTTCTTTGTATAAAATGGTTTATTGAGAAGTGTAAATTCAAATACATTCAAAGTGATTTTAACCTCATTTTAACCTTATTTAACGTACAATACTTTATATAAAAAAAATTGAAATCTACCTTATTTAAGAATGACAGTACAGAAATCAAAAGTTCCATATATTCATGATTTGTCATAATTATGAGTTCAAAAGTCATATATTCATGATTTAATTTTTAATTAAAAAGTCATATATTCATGATTTCATTTTTAATTAAAAAGTCATATATTCATGATTTAATTTTAAGTTAAAAATTCATATATTCATGATTTAATTTTAAGTTAAAAAGTCATATATTCATGATTTAATTTTGAGTTAAAAAGTCAAATATTCATGATTTGTCATAATTTTGAGTTAAAAAATCATATATTCATGATTTGTCATAATTTTGAGTTAAAAAGTCATATATTCATGATTTTTTTTAATGTTGAGTTAAAAAGTCATATATTCATGATTTAATTTTGAGTTAAAAAGTCACATATTCATGATTTGTCATAATTTTGAATTGAAAAGTAATATATTCATGATTTGTCATAATTTTCAGTTAAAAAGTCATATATTCATGATTTGTTGTAATTTTGAGTTAAAAAGTCATATACTCATGATTGCAGAGTTTGTTACTGTTTAGAAAATTCATTTGTCGATGACGAATGGTTCTTAGTCGTCCAAACATAATTTTGAGTTAACAAGTCATATATTTATGATTTTATTTTGAGTTAAGAAATCATATATTCATGATTTCTCATAATTTTGAGTTGAAATTTGAATTCATGATTTGTCATAATTTTAAGTTAAAAAGTCATATATTCATGATTTGTTGTAATTTTGAGTTAAAAAGTCATATACTCATGATTTCAGAGTTTGTTACTGTTTAGAAAGTTCATTTGTCGATGACGAATGGTTCTTAGTCTTCAAAACTTAATTTTGAGTTAAAAAGTCATATATTCATGATTTCAGACTTTGTCACTGTTCAGAAAATTCATTTTTCGATTACCAATGGTTCTTAGTTGTCCAAACATAATTTTGAGTTAAAAAGTCATATGTTCATGATTTGTCATAATTTTGAGTTGAAAAGTCATGTATTTGTCATAATTTGTCATGTATTTGTTATGGATTTGTCATAATTTTGAGTTAAAAAGTCATATATTCATGACCTGTTTTAATGTTGAGTTAAAAAGTCATATATTCATGATTTCAGGCTTTGGTACTGTTCAGAAAATTCATTTTTCGATTACGAATGGTTCTTAGTCGTCCAAACATAATTTTGAGTTAAAAAGTCATATATTCATGATTTTATTTTCAGTTAAAAAGTCATATATTCATGATTTAATTTTGAATTAAAAATTCATATATTCATGATTTTATTTTGAGTTAAAAAATCATACATTCATGATTTAATTTTGAGTTAAAAAGTCAGATTTCTCATAATTTTGAGATGAAAAGTCATATATTCATGATTTGTCATAATTTTAAGTTAAAAATTCATATATTCATGATTTGTTTCAATGTTGAGTTAAAAAGTCATATATTGATGATTTCAGACTTTGGAACTGTTCAGAAAATTCATTTTTCGACTAGGAATAGTTCTTAGTCGTCAAAACATAATTTTGAGTTAAAAAGTCATATATTCATGATTTGTCACAATTTTGAGTTAAAAAGTCATATATTCACGATTTGTCATAATTTTTAGTTAAAAGTTAAAACGTTACTTAAAAAGTTCCATCTTGAAAATCCATAATTTATAACAGAACTCTCGGAGGGATTTTAGGCAGAAATCTTTTATAAATTCTCTAACCATTCTATTCGGAAACACATTTAAACAATTGTTTTTCAATATCGATTAATTTCTTTATGAACAAGCTATGTATTCTTTAAATGCCTTTCCTGTAAAGTTGTCAAAAACCAAAATTGAATCCTTTGGTTTTAGGGTAAAAATTATCCTTTAACAAAAATTAACTCCCTACGATGATTTTAACTCAAACATCGGTTAAATTTTCTTTTTTTTTCTCCATGTATATAGAAAGATGTAAGGAAGTCTAAATAAAAATGTTTTCCTCTAAAAAAGTTTCTGCAACAGAAAAAAAGCAGAAAAACAAAGGATAAATCCTTAGTTTTTCTGCTTTTTTTCTGTTCCAATTCTTTAGAGTGGAACTTTAAAATTATAAATGATGCAGTTGGCATTTAATTTCAGATTTTTATCGTCCCGCGCGTGGTCATGAAGAAGTGAGAGGTTGATTTGTAATGCGTGAATCGACGACATGAATGCACCCAAAGGGAGTAGCAGTGCCAGCTTTCCCAATGATTGCGTAACCCTTCCATGAATGCAGCGCCGCGCTGTCTGCTCTGACGAGACTGCAAGGCGGCATTGGCATGATTGCACTTGTTGCAATGAAGCCCGAGTTTCTGCTCACAAAATCATCAGTAACCAACACTGATTCATGATTCATGCCACTTTATACCATCTTCTTCTAGAAAAATGACATTAATCTCTCTCATACTCTCTTAAAATGAATTAAAATCAGTCTAATAAAAGTCTAACTTTGGAAAAGAATTTGAAACAATCTAACAAACGGATCACAACCAAAATTAAACACATGACTCTGCATACTTCGAGCTATAACTCCACAAAAAATTGTTAAGAAATATTTAAAAATGGTGGAGATACCGTTCTTTGAAGGAATGTCCTTTTTTGAAAAAAGCAAATGGTCCATGCCTGCCAAAAAAAAAAGAATCAGTATGTATCTCTGTTATTTTTCAATATTTTCAACTAAATTTTGGTTTACGTACAGATCAAAGAAGTTGAAAACAAGTGTCTAATTTTGGTTTGAATCACTTTGTTTACAATCAATTCTCAAAAGTCGAGATTGTTTTCTCTAATCTCAAAAGTTGAGATTGTTTTCTCTAATCTCAAAAGTTGAGATTGTTTTCTCTAATCTCAAAAGTTGAGATTGTTTTCTCTAATTTCAAAAGTTGAGATTGTTTTCTCTAATCCCAAAAATTGAGATTGTTTTCTCTAATCTCAAAAGTTGAGATTCTGTTTTCTGTAATCTCATTGCTTCTGGCAACTGATATTTTATCGCCTATCTTAAGAAACACGTGCCATTGTGTACATGTAGTGTACTGATCCACTTTCAGGATCAGAATCGTGCACCAGGTGCTCGATTATGTTCATGGAGGTGTTTATAGGAGCAATGAACTTCTCCTGCAGCATCTTTTACATCTCCTCTTCCAACCTCTTTAATTCCATCTCCCTTTACCTCCTCCTTCACCCTCCTCTTATCCCTTCCCCTTTTTCTATCAAGGGCAACGAATACTCTATCTTTAATCTTCCCGAACCTTTCTAACACATGTGACGAGATACGAATTCTGATATGCAAGAGACTTAGCCATAGTGCTGTTCCTTGTTCTAGAAACTTTTGTGCCTTTTAGATTCTTGAGAGAATTCCTTCCTGACCGAATTTCCGACACATGCAATCTGAGAATAGCTTTGGGACATTTAATCTTCTTTGATTTATAAGCTCGAAAGAAATGTCCAAAATTCAGACTCCCTTGGTCCATTTCAAATTTAAAAAATTTTTAATCATAAGTCTAGAGTCTAATTAAACACAAAGGGTCAATTGAATTTTCCCCATATAACACGCAATGTTCCGTTCTTGTCCCCGGAATATTCCATTGAGACATTTGGAATATTCCGGGAACATGAAGGGAATATTTCCTGATATGTGGGTGAATACTTGAAGTTCGAAAACTTGAATAGTCCAGCACAGCATCCTGATCAGAACTAAATTTAAATTTTCCTTCTAATTTGTAGTTGAAAATGACCTCCCAGGCATTTTATGACTCAGATCTCAGACATTTATTCTTGAGTTCAACAACCTTTTTTTTTTCTTTTTTTTTAGAAAGAAGCGGAAGTGGCGGAAGCACCTTGAGCTTGAAGGAAAATGACACGTGACATTAAAAGTTCCTTAGTCGGAAGTCTCAAATTCTCGGCCGACAACTGAGGCGTTTCGATTGGAGTTCCATAGTTTTAGTGACTATTGGAACTTTCGATAATCGTGCGAGTTTGTTCAAAAGTCCTCGTTTAATTAACTGCAATTACTGCATACCGAGACTCTTCAAGACTATATATCGATTTGAACCAGTGGCGTATTCACCTCATTTTGAATTTTAAGATTAAAAAAATTAAAAAATAGTTTAATTATCTTAATTATTTTATTACATTTCTCTTGCATTATACTCTAAAAATAAATTCTTAGTTTATTAACCTTTAGATTAAATGCACTATCTGTGTGAGGAAATATTGAAAGGGAAATAATATTTGAGTGATCAATTTTAATTTACAGTTCTTTGTTATTATTTATTATATTTAAGCACAAGAATTTTTTAGGCCTTGAATAAAAAAATCAGAGTGTTCAGGTTCCAAAATCCAAAATTGAATATTCTTTTTTGTTTATTATTGTTCGATCAAAGGGTAATAAATAATTTACTATAGAAGATTTTTGATGGTATTATAACAAAATCACTTTGAAGAAAAATTTCTTAATTTAATGTTGATTCAAATATTAGATAATAAACAATTTACTATAGAAGATTTCTGATGGTATTATATAAAAATTATATTGCAGAAAAATTTTATTAACATAATGTTGATTTAAATTTTAGGGTAATACTTATAAGATTTCTATTTACTATAGAAATATTTTATAGTAAATTAAAAATTTACTGTAGAATATTTCTGATATAAAAATTACTTGAAAGAAAAATTTCTTAATTTAATGTTAATTCCAATTTTAAAGCAAATAAACAATTTACTATAGAAGATTTCTGATGGTATTATGTCAAAATTACTTTGAAGAAAAATTTCTTAATTTAATGTTGATTCAGGTTTTAAAAATAATATACAATTTAATACATAAGATTCCTGATCGTATTATATAAAAATTATTTTGCAGAAAAATTTCTTAATTTAATGTTGATTTAAATTTTAAAGCTTAAATTTATAAGATTTTTTATATACTACAGAAATCTTCTATAGAAGATTTCTATAGTATATAAAAAATCTTAAATTAAAATTAAAATTAAATTAAAAATTTACTATAGAAGATTTCTGATGCCATTATATCAAAATTACTTTAAAGAAAAATTTCTTAATTTAATGTTGATTTAAACTTTAAAACTAATATTTATAATATTTTACAATAGAATTTACTATAGAATTCATTTACTGTAGAAATCTTCTATAGAAAATAAAAAATTTACTATGGCAGATTTCTGATGGTATTATATAAAAATTACTTTGAAGAAAAATTTCTTAATTCAATGTTGATTCAAATTTTAAAGATAATAAACAATTTACTATAGAAGATTTCTGATGGTATTATATAAAAATTACATTGCAGAAAATTTTTTAATTTAATGTTGATTTAAATTTTAAAGCTAATATTTATAAGATTTCTATTTACTATAGAAATCTTCTATAGTAAATTAAAAATTTACTATAGAATATTTCTGATATAAAAATTACTTGTAATAAAAATTTCTTAATGTAATGTTAATTCCAATTTTAAAGTTAATAAACATATTACTATAGAATATTTCTGATAGTATTATGTCAAAATTACTTTGAAGAAATATTTCTTACATTTATGTTGATTCAAGTTTTAAAGACAATAAACAATTTAATACAGAAAATTTCTGATGGTATTATATAAACATTATTTTGCAGAAAAATTTCTTAATTTAATGTTGATTTAAATTTTAAAGCTTATATTTATAAGACTTTTTATTTACTACAGAAATCTTCTATAGTAAATTAAAAATTTACTATAGAAGATTTCTGATATAAAAATTACTTGGAAAAAAAATTTCTTAATTTAATGTTCTTTTAAATTTTGAAGCTAATATTTGTAAGATTTCTATTTACTATAGAAATCTTCTAAAGTAAATTAAAAATTTACTATGGAAGATTTCTGATGGTATTATATCAAAATTACTTTAAAGAAAAATTTCTTAATTTAATGTTGATTCAAATTTTAAAGATAATAAACAATTTACTATAGAAGATTTCTGATGGCATTATACAAAAATCATATTGCAGAAAATTTTTTAATTTAATGTTGATTTAAATTTTAAAGCTAATATTTATAAGATTTCTATTTACTATAGAAATCTTCTATATTAAATTACAAATTTACTATAGAATATTTCTGATATAAAAATTACTTGAAAGAAAAATTTCTTAATGTGATGTTATTTCCAATTTTAAAGTTAATAAACAATTTATTGTAAAAAATTTCTGATGGTATTATGTCAAAATTACTTTGAAGTAAAATTTCTTAATTTAATGTTGATTTAAGTTTCAAAGACAATAAACAATTTAATGCAGAAGATTTCTGATGGTATTAAATAAAAACTATTTTGCAAAAAAATTTCCTAATTTAATGTTGATTTAAATTTTAAAGCTAATATTTATAAAATTTCTTATTTACTATAGAAATCTTCTATAGTAAATTAAAAATTTACTATAAAAGATTTCTGATATAAAAATTACTTGGAAGAAAAATTTCTTAATTTAATTTTGATTCCAATTTTAAAGCTAATAAACAATTTACTATAGCAGATTTCTGATGGTATTATATAAAAATTACTTTGAAGAAAAAGTTCTTAATTTAATGTTGATTCCAATTTTAAAGGTACGCCTATGATGAAAGAGGACGATATTCTCTAAAGATTGTACAAATCATCGGGTGTGGGATAATACTAAGAATACAGGGTTAAAACACAAATCACCGACTAATGAACGCATCTTTTTGATTTTAATTATTATTAATTAGAGAATTTAATTATTATTAACAAGAGCCATTACAAATTTTCTCGGTTAAAGAGTTATTTTTTATACAACATAATTTTGGGTCTTAATTTAAATTTGAATTGCAATTTATATAAAAATTAAAAATTAGAATTTTATTCCTAGTTTGAATTTTGAATGATTTTTTCTTAAATGTTCAAAATTAGATTTCACCTACTGTAGATATTCTCTGATTTCCTTCTTGAAATCTAATGTTAAACAAATCCTATTTTTAAGAGATTAAAAATATCACTGCCGGAAATGAAAATGAGTTAGGTCAATAAACCACATTTGCTATGTATACTGTATATGTCTGCATGCTTTTACTTTATGGTCAAAATAGAATTTCATCTCATCCATACAAATAAATTATCTAATTTATCGAGGAAGGGTATAAATAGAAAAAATCAACTCAAGAAAAGCTAAGTAATTCATTTCAATTAATTATTTTATTGGTAATAAAATTATTTCTGCTAATAATTCCTGTTGTTTTAATGATGTTCAGCCCTTTTCGTATGCCTCAAATTTAAAAAAAAACTATGTTTATAAAATCGAGAATAATTACCATACTGTTCAATATAATAAATTTTAAAAGAGAAATGAATATTCGACATAGAAAATAGTATATTATGCAACACGTGCGTAAAACCGTACGCACGAGTTGCATACGATATTTTTTGACACAGTGTGCGTAAAATGTGTTTTTAATACACCCATATTAGTAGGTGTCATAAGTCTTTTTACGCACTAATATAGGTGTGTAAAAACGCATTTTACGCACACTGTGTCAAAAAAATAGTTGAATCTAAAATTGTTTATTTAATATTAATTATTACATGTTTTATATAAATATAATATAATATTATATATTATATTATTATATCCTTTCGCTTTAGAATTAAATCGTAATTCTGATTCAATCTTCATCACGGACAGGGAATTTTGTTCTTTAAAATATTAGCTACAATTCTATTTAGATGAATTTTATTGCAATTAGATCTCTTTCAACATTTTTCATATTTAACAATGTGGTTATTTTTTGGATTTTACAAACTATTTCAAAGATTATTAACGTTTAGGTACGATAAATGGTGAACTTAATAACAGATCCTTAATAATCCTTATTGATCCTTATCAAGTGACCTTTATTAAGTGATTCTTAATAATAGAATAATTTAATAATAGAATAATTTCCTACATTAAATGAAGAAAGTGACACAATGGATTAAAATTAATTTCTGGATCGCATTTTCTGTATATAAATCACTTGTTAAATAAAAAGTGTTAAATAAAAAGTGTAAATAAAAGTGGTTCCGTACACAAATGCATAATGAATTCAAAGGCATGTAAATTATTTCCCCTAATGTATACTTAATGCAGTTTCTAGTGAAATAAGACAAAAGTCAAATAAAGAGATAAGTGAGGTTTAAAAGCTCTTAATGTTCTTGAGTAGGTTAAATGTTTCCTTTTCGAGAAGTTAAAACGACTTGGTTTAACAATCGTTTGAAAGCGATTTAAACTGATATCCAGAGGACATCGTATTTCGAATTGGAAACCGCACTTTAATCGAATCCAGGCGACCTCCTAGAGGATTTATATTTTAATCTCTGAACTTTCAAACCCGCCCATCTGTCGTACAATTTCCTTCCTGACCTTAATTTCCGAAGCAAAAATCATCATTCGACTTAATTATCAATTCTTTTTTAACAGAAATCTTCAATCTTTGCCATAAAGAAATATTAATATACGCAATTCGGATTTTAGGAATAATTTAAAACAGTTTTTAATTTCATATCATGAAATTGCGATTGCAATTAGGAATAATTTAAAATAGTTTTTAATTTCATATTATGAAATTTTGAATGCAATTAGGAATAATTTAAAATAGTTTTCAATTCCATATTTTGAAGTATTCATTGCAATCACTTGAAAACGATTCGTTATTTTTAATGGCCTGGTTAATATGATTCGCAATTTAATTAAAATTTACTTCTTTCGCGTTCAGGATAATTGGAACTGGAAAATTTTTTTACTAATATTGTATTACCTCGAACAATTATAAAAAACAACATGGGACTATTTGATTTTTGCCAATTTTATTCTCTGGCATGATTACAATTTTTAAAGAAAATTTAATTTAAAAATAAACTCAGAAATTGATGTCTTTATTGTAGGCAAAGTTTTTATCTTTTCTTAATTGGCGATAAAAACAAAGTTGTTTTTATGATTAAAAACTTTATATCATATATATGTAT
>JBAGKK010287108.1:0-20350 GCA_037177015.1 Euceroptres primus | reverse complement strand
TAATCATCTAGTAATAAATACAAAGGTACCATCAGTCTTGTACATAAAAAATTTTTGGAAACAAGGGGCACCTTTTTATTTCTTACTATGACTTCAAAATCTAATTAAATTACAATTAATTATTTATTAAAATTAATTATTAATTTTGATTTTATATCATAATGCGTTAATTCGTTAATCATCGTTTATCATAATCATAATTCGTTAATTCTTTTTTTTATTTGAGGTAACTTTAATCTGATTCTCTATAAAAATTTGAATTTCAACAAAAATTTATTTAAAATTTAGAAATTTCATGATCAAAATATTCATTCATATAACAAATATATTATTTATTGTCAAATTTCACATTAACAAATATAATGTCTTTTTAAAATATTGTATTTTATTGTATTGGATAATATTGTATTATATTGTATTACAAAATATAATCAATGGAAAAATTTATCTCATGATTGTTAGTAAAATATATAAATTAAATTACTGGAACGTGAAATACAACATAAACAGTGTAATGTGCTTCAAGTAAACAATAAATCGACAAAACTGAAGATCGGTGACAAAATTATCTAGGTCCATCTAGTTTTCTGACTTCTCTGTGCAATTCATCTACACTAAGTCTCAAAAACAAAGTTTCTTTAAATTAAACAGTTTTTTTTTAATTTCTCTATGTCGTAATTTTTTGAATTCATTATTGTGATGAGGTGGTTTCTTTCAGTATGGTTTGATAAATTTTCTCCTCCATAGTGTCCTTGGTTCAGTTAAAATCTCTTACTATTAAAATACTCTGGCATGATGATACGTCTAGCGTATATTCTAGTTTCCAAATATTTTCTTAAACATTTTTATTTTAATAAACAAAATAACAAGTATATCAAAGCAGAATTTAGTAAAGCTTCAAAATTTTAGATGACTTCGTTTAAAAATTACAAATAAAAGCATATGAAAAATGTCCGGCACTGAGGAAAATGGATATTAAGAATTATAATAAAGATTTACTCACGCCTATCCTTCTGTGGTTAACTATGGGACGACGATCTATATATTAAGGCTTATCATCTATTATAGATATTAGGGTTTAATATCTAGATATTTGCAAGAATCTCGGTAACAAGTGGTTCATTAAAGTGTTTCGAAATGAATTCCGTTTTTGTCAGAAAAAGTATTAATTGCCATTAGTTTTGTTCTATATTAGGGGGGTGTGATGTTATGAATTCACGTTATGATGTCACGAATTACCGACGGGGTATAAAAAATATTCGGCAATCCTATTTTAAAACAAGCAAAGATATCAAGTTAAAACTTAAGAGAATGATAGGAAATATGAATGGGCACTGTTATGTGTCATTTTTTAAAAATTTTGAAAAAATGTCATAACAGATGTGCCCTATCATATTTTCTACCATTATCTTAAGTCTCAACCTAATATCTCTGTTTGTTTAAAAATAGAATTGCCGAATATTTTTTATACCCCGTCGGTAATTCGTGACATCATAACGTGTCACACGCCCTTAAATTCTGCAGAAGGCATTGAATAGGCGAAAAGTATTAAATGGCATTGAGTTTTTTCAAAAAGGCATTAAATGGCATTGACTTCATTTAAAATCTTATTCCCCTGGAGACATTGGATGGCATTAAGTTAGAAGATTGTCAAAAAACACTTAGTGGCATTGGGTAGTTAAAACTCCGATTTCCTCAAAGACATTAAAAAACACTCTGTGGATTTTGAAAATGATAAAGACGAGATAAGTTTTATGATAATGAAACGTATTCAATGGCATTTAGACGAAAACGGAATTGATTTGATATTTAAAGGTCTTAAAATGTCCATTTTTTAAAATGCCAATCTATCCACTTTGATCAACCCCTTCTTACCGGGATACATACATACACTCTTGTATGTGTATTTTATAAATAGATAGTGTTGTAATTATGAATTTAATTTTTAAATCAATGAATGTATGTATAATTATTGTTTTAGTTGTTGTAGCTTTACTTTTTTTACGTTTTACTTGTTATTTTGTTTATTAAAAAAAATGTTTAAGGAAATATTATTAAGGACATTATGGAGAAGAAAATTTGTCATCAAGCCTTACTGAAACTTCATCACAATATTGAATGCAAAAAATTACAACATAGAAAAACCGAAAAAATTGTTTGATTTAAGGAAACATTGTTTTTGAGACTTATGTTAGTGCAGATGAATTGCACAGAGAAGACAAAAAACTAGGTCGACTTAGATAATTTTGTCACAGATCTTTGTAATACAGAGAACTTTAAAAAGACATTATATTTCTTAATGTGAAATTTAATAATATCAAATATATTTGATATATGAATGAATATTTTGATCCTGAAATTTCGAAATTTTAAATAAATTTTTGTCGAAATTCAAATTATTATAGATTTGATTAAAGTTATTAGATCAGATTAAAGTTACCTCAAATAAAAAAGGAATTAACGAATCATTGCATTATGATATAAAATCAAAATTAATAATTAATTTTAATAAACAATTAATTGTAATTTAATTAGATTTTGAAGTCATAGCGAGAAATAAAAAAGGTGCCCCTTGTTTCCAAAAATTTTTTATGTACAAGACTGATGGTACCTTTGTATTTATTACTAGATGATTAGTAAATATATTTGGAGTTTCTAGGCTTCATTTTGAAGCTTATACTTTAAAGTACCGCTATGAATTTTTTCAAAATTCTCTTAAGTCTTTTCTACATTTTTCCAGGAATTGAAAAAAGGATTGAAAATTCGTCACCATAGCACATTATTTCCTTCTAGTTTTCTTAAATTCTATTTTGACTAAGAATATTCCAAAATTTCCTGATCTTTTCAAATAAATAAACTTCGATTTAAACGAATATTTTTTTATTTTACGAAAAATATGATCTAGAACCAGAGCATGTGTACTGTATGCATAAATGTATATTTTCTATTATATAAAATAATGCCTTTTTCATTTAAATTAAGAAAGTTACTAATGAAAGCTCTACCAAAAAGAGCAGATACTGGTTTTTTTAAAATCAGAAATGTTTCATTGTTTCATTTCCAACAAACAAAGATCGTAGACGAATGTGCAAAACAAAAAGGAACGAACGGAAAAAAGTCCGTGTCCATTGTTTGCTAATGATGTGAATTGTGATACCAGATACCAGAACAAATAATCTTATAAATTCAGTCTAATTTAACTCCAATTGATCATTTCAAGTAATTAATAGTATTGGAATCTGTTGTAAGAGCATGTAATTATCTCAAGTTCTACCGTGATTATATAATCATTAAGGAAATTACAGTAATTACAGTACTATGTAATACGCGTAATTACTAAATTAGCAATTCTGTTTGAAACGGATAAAAAAATGTTCCATTTGATGAAAAAATGAAGAATAAAAGTGATCTGACATATTAAATTTGAAAAACTGAACGGATTAATATTATTCTATTGAAAATTTATATTTTATATATAATAATAAATATGCATTAGAAATGTTATATATAATAATTTCAAAAGATCATAAATATTTTTTGGTACACAATATTTATTGAGTTCACTTGGCCTGAAGATTGTTAACCTCTTAGAATGATTATAAAATAAGTTTTGCTTTAAATCAATTTTTTTGGAATATAATGACAAAATTTTATTCTTTGAACTCTCAATTTTCAATAATAATCCTTTATTCCAGCCTGGAATTAATATGTTTTTATACAAAAAATTTTATCGCGGATGAAATTAAAGGGGATGTGCATACGAAACGAATGGATAGTTACAGCTTGTTTTATACATTTTTTATTAGACAGATTTGAACTCAACAGGAAAAATACGATTTGAGTAAAAGTCGATCTTTTCATGTCCCACGGATTTATGACGAATCAATAAAATTACAAAGAGGTCGTATCGATTATATAGTTTCCGCTTGTAGATCACAAATAAACCAACGACACGCCATCGTCAAACGGATCCAAACACGTGCATTAGTTATTAGAAGGGTACAGGTGGATGAAAAATGCTACTGAAAAAATATCGGACAGTGAACAAAACAGTTAAGACGAAAATAGAAACTTTAAGAGGTCATTTTAATTCACATATGTCATGGGATGTAAAAACACTTTAATTGTCCTAATTGGCAAAAGACACATTTTAATATCAACTATAATTATATATAGTTTATGTTACTTTATTAGTACAATTAATAAATACCAATTTAAATGATTATTGTAAAAGTTATTTAAGTTCCGAATATAAATTATCAAATAAAAATTGCTTTTTAAAAATTAAGTTCTGTAAAAGTGTTTGAAAAAAATATTGCAATATAAAAAGAATGAATATTTGTATCATGATCTAAGTTGTCTTGATCCAGTGGAAATATGAAAATAGCGAAATAAAATGTATTTGCCCTGGTAATTTTGATATTGGAAGGTTATACGTAAAATCGTCAACTTCCTGGAGCGGAAACAATTTTTATCTACTTGATCTAATAAAACTTTACTTCAGTTTAATATCGAAATCACGGACAAAACTGAGTTTGTCGTGAAGCATGAAGGTTGCCCACAAAGACCAATTTCTGCGGTTAACATTATGATAGAATATTTTAAAAAATTGTATTCTACTTTACTTGGCATATTAACACAACGTATTTTATGAACACATTCGTCGATATGAAACGCCGACGATTATTGGGCCTTTCTGTTGGCTGTCATTTTAATTTATATGAATGCAAAGCAACGTTTAATTAGCAGCAATTAGTCGTCTGCTTGATTTGCATGTCGCATCTTCTAGAAATAGATTTAAAGTACCAATTTCGCAGTCGAAGCATGAAATATGAAATCTCGTTTTGCAAAAGGCGAGGACGTACAAAATGAGAAATTAGTATCTATTCTCTCATTGCACACATTGACGAGAAAAACTGATGGAAAGAGAAAATTCAATTGGCTACAAAGTGAAGCTTGATTGACATAAAATTCGGCATTCTGATTTCATTTCAAGTTAAAAATATTTGTGGTAAATAGACATTTAGTTTAAAGCTGTGAATTCCAGAAAAAAACGTGAGTTCAAGTTAGAACAAAAAAATTTGGTTTACTGAATCATAGATTTAGAAAATCTCTAAGGAACAAAATATTTTTATCATCAATAAAATTTAATAAAAATTACGGCTTTTATACTTGAAAAATCATCAAATTTCAAAGAATTATTGTTAAATAAACAATTAAATGATGCTTACTTTTTCATTCTTAATATAAAATTAAAATTATTCATGTATAGACAAGTTTATATACAAAGCTTTTCCCATTTCGATTTTTATTAAATTTTGATGCGATGAAGTAATTATCAAATTCATCAATTTGGTTTGTTATATCTTCACAAAGAGTAATGAGTTTAAAATTAAATAACTATCCCATTTCGATTTTTATTAAATTTTGATGTGAAGAAGTAATTGTTTTCAAATTCATCAATTCATCAATTTGGTTTGTTATACCTTCATAAAGAGTAATGAGTTTAAAATTAAATAACTATAAGGTTGAAAAAATTAGAGTTTGAAATTGGCATGATGTATGAGCGGCAGTCCGATTCAAAACTTCGTATTTGCAATGAAGTTCTCTTTCCTATTACAAGGGAGAGATAACGGAAGGACGATAACGAATGAAAGTGCGACGGCAACGAATGAACAAATTATGAATTCGTTTGGAACTGCATAGACTTTATGCAAATCCACCGCTGATAATATTCATAACGGAGGGATTTATAAAAACAATGAGACGTCCCGAAAGGACATATCTTGACTTGGCTAAGTGGAATTATAAGCGAAATGCTTCAAATTAAGAGATACCACAATACAATCAATTTTTTATAACGAGACGTTGATTCCTTTAATTACAACATAAGAATACTCTTAGAGTCTCCATCATGCGCGAAAAGATGCTTTCTACAATTTTAATTTCTTAAATTTAGTTTCATGATTAATTAATATATTGCTAAGCGTGTTATCAGTTGTGGAAGAAAATTATTAAATTGTTAAATAATTTAAAAAATGACTCTTTCCCACTTATAGTCACTTTATATTTACAAATTTAAAACAAAATTTAATTTTTTAGATAAATATCTTTATATTTGTAATCAGTGCCACCATTTATTTTTTTTTTATTCTAGGCATATCTCTGAAATTTATATAATATAGACATTGTTATATAAAAAATAAGTAAGTACTCACTCTATTCTTTTTTAGAAGAAAAGTGTGTTCAAGTCGAAAGTCTCTTCAGTTATGTCCTCGTTTGAAGGCTGCTACTGAGTATCTACCGTTAAAAAATAAGCAAGTGAGTTTGCTCTACGACGCAAGTTTGAAATCGATAGTTATCCAACAGATGTATAACGTGACTTTTTCTTAGGTGAAAATGCTGAGAAGTAGGTACTTTGCATTTATGGAATCTCAAAAAATATAATTTTTTAAGAGATCAAACAATAGTTTTGTTTTCGTATATTAAAATATCTTGAAAAACATTGTGACATTATACACATTATGCACAACTTTGTAGCATTATAATAATTGCAGGATGTAAAAAAAGCATGGATAAGAGATGAGAAGAATTTTATAAACTCTCTTAAATACATCGGGATGAGATATGAGATTAAAGTTCAAAATTTCACGGCAGAAAGTCGTGTTAGACCTGCTTTATCAATTCTTTCAATACTATCAATAACCTCTGTAAACAAGGAAAAAGATGAAAAATTTTCTGATCTTAAAAAAACGAACTTCTGATATAAATATTTTCAAATATTCAAACTGCATCTGTCAAATAGGAAGAAATATATACTGTGAGTAAATGGGAAACGGAACTAATTCCATAGTATGCATTGGCAGCAATTGAAAGATAAAGCGGTGATTGAAGTAGATTTAAGTTGGACGATCTATTATGCATCTTTTCAACAAGAGCTACATACAATCTCAGTGATCGAGTTTCAAAATTGCATAAAAGACCGAAATGTGATTTTAAAAGCGATCCAAATTCTAATTTTTGAGGGTCAATAAAAGTACATTCTTATCTTATTTTTATTAAAAGGTTTAATTTTTTTAATTTCTTTTTCATTTGTTTATTAATATAACAAAAAAGTTACTATGCAGTATAATATATTATTGTCACATTTTTGAAAGAAGAAATAGATATTTTAAATTTCGAGCATCGTATTCTTATCAATCTATCTTTCATTTATAATATTTATCATTTCATGACCTTATACTAACCTAGTACCATTCTTCAATTTTTCCTTATTGAATCTTTCCGATAAGCCAATAAAAATCTAGAAGAGCTGACATGTGGTCAACACTTACGATCTATGTATATTTTAAAATCTTGATAAAGTTAGCAAGTTTCTCAACTCACTGCGTATTGGCATATTCATCTCATCGTACGATTATCAAATTATTGAATTATAATTCAATGAACCGAATACTTTGAGCATTTACGTAATGTGACTTCATAATTTGTATCGAGACCTTTGATCTAAGTAAATTACTTATTGGTGATTGACTTTTTCTCAGAGTGCATACAATGAAATTTTGTTAATTAGCTTAAATTTTGTGCTTGGTCCTTTGTTTACATTTGATTCATTCCTTAAAAATGGAGAGGAGGGATTTTTGAGATAAAGAATTTAATTTACTCACAATGAAGGAATATGTTTTGCTACCGAAAAATATTTTTTTGCATTAATTTAATTTTAATTGAAACATTAACATGCATTAATATTTGATAATCGACTCAGTGAAATATTTTTATTTGGTGTCACTCTTTTTCCAGTGAAATAGCATTATGGAACGACACTTCTTATTTTCCTTATTTTTCGTTCAAAGTAAATATTATTATTAGAAAAATTTCTTGTAATTAGTTAAAATTCCTTAAAATGAGTAATGGTACAGAATGTCGTAGGTTCAACAACAGAGTATCTTAAGTAGTTAAACGATAAGAAGTTTTTTCGGTTAATCTATTTTCGCCTCGTAATTCAATTTAACTGCTAGGTACTCACTTTTTCTACCAAAACCAGGTGAATTTACGTTTAATTAAATCTTCCTTACTTTACTATTCTTATTATGATCTAGCTATGCTATTACTTTTTTAGTATTTTTTAGTACTTGGCGGAGATTTGCTATTCGAAATTAAGAATGAACGTTTTCCAAGTATTATAAAGATTTTTTATTAGACCTTTGATATCTTATTTTTGTAATCATTTATAGAATTCCTCTATTCATTTAGACAAAATTGAAAAATTTTTTTTACAAGGTTCAAATTTATTTCGAAATTAGAATAAAATTGTGCTATGTATATTTGTTATTGTGCATGTATATTTGTTATTGTCTAATTTGGAAACAGCAAATAAAACTTCTAATTGCAAGTAATTTCCAGTTCATGAAAGCTTAAATATTGAAGAAAAAATTATTGCACAATATTTGTTGATTTTATATACAGTAATATGTTTATTTTTGTTTGGATACGCTTGCTAAATGAAAAAAAAACGGTTTTTGAATACATTCTAAATGTATACTGTGCTTTGGAGTTACAACTTCAACGAATTACATCCCTTATTCTACCTTCGATTTGACATTTGAATAAATGTCAATTTTCTTTGATTTTTTATAAAAAATGTTAAGAAATTAACAGCATTCAATAATTTGTAACATGATAATATTTTTAAGTGTGATATAATTAGGTATTTTACATTTTATACGCATTGCACGTGCTTAACTTCACGTGATATACAATTTTTAGCTTTGATAGTGAAATAAAGTTCCGCTTATAGTGAGTTTGCAAATGATTTAGAGAAGGGATATATCACATCGGATGTTTTTTGGTGACGTAGTTGGTCTAACAGTCTTAAACATTTAAACGACACAGATTCTGCGTAAGTTCTGTTTGGTCGGTCCTGTGGGTCGGTTCAATTTGCCTTGACATTCGACCTCAATTAATACAATTAGAACCAGGTAAAGTTGCATTTCATAAAATTCCTTACAACTAATCATTAATAATTATTTATCATTTAATTCATTTTTTCCTGTTACAAAAGTAAATTTCTGGTCCATTTCTAATTAGAGAATACTAAAAGTTTTCTACAGGTATTATAAAACAAGTTTTTGAACCTTTCTATCCAAATTATTTTATAATCTAGGTTTTAAATCGAAATTACGATTGCTTTTCAGTGTTACTATACATACAATGTATAGTAACTGTACACATTGTATAGTAACTATACCATACATACAATGTATAGTTCATCTCTATTATTGAAATTCGGGAAAGATTTAAAAACATATTATACTTCCCTTCAAACATCTATTGATAATTTGTTTTAAGACTCTTTTCTTTTAATACTGCAATCCTAATTTATTTTTCAATTTGTAATTTTTTCACCAGAAATGACTCCAAACTTAACCGAGAGGCAAACCACAAGCTATGAAAGTGATAATTTAACATCAACCGAAAATGCCTCAGATTCAAAAGGAAAGAGTGATACAAAATCGTCAGGGTATTATGATAGTATACCTCCTCAAGTACCATCGAAATTAGGACCTTTTGAGTTTCAACACCAATTTTTGTGGAATTACATCATATTCTTCTCAATTTGGCACATCATAGCACTGTATGCAGTCTTCACTTTCCCATACTTCAGTCACAAAATGACCGTCTTATGGAGTAAGTATTATTATATATGTAATATTTTATAACAAAACCAGAAAATAACATAATATTTTTAAAATTAATTAATTATTTATTTAAAGTGTTTGTGGTCTACCTCTACACCAAAATTGGAGAAACAGCCGGTGCCCATCGTTTGTGGGCGCATAAATCCTACAAAGCAAAGCCTGCTTTGAGAGCTTTGTTGCTTTTCTTCTATTATTCCAATGGAACGGTTAGATCGATTTTTTAAAATATAAGTCCAAAACATAGTCAATAATTTAATCCTTTGTTAAATTACAAAGGGAATTTTGGTTCCTAGAAATGCGTTTAAAAATCCATAACTTTGTGTGAAAACCACCTCTCACCTCAATGGACATAATAGAAAAAGTAATTTTTTTTCTTTTGGTACCAATAATATAATCCAAAAATCTCTAACGACTTTTTTGAGGTTGAAAATAAATTCAAAGAACAAAACAAATTCAAAGACTTATTTTGAAGGGTATTACTTATTTTCTGATGATGTCTCAAAGTGATTTTCGGTGCCAATACGATAATTCAATTAAAAATCTGCTGAGGGTTGAAAATACAACCTTTAAAGACTTGTCCCGAAACTGAGTGCTTTCTAAGGATATACAACATTTATTTTCGGTACCAATAGTTTAAGTAAAAAATCTCCAATTATATTTTTCGACGTGTCAGGTGTTTTTTGCCCTTAAAAGTAGATTTAAATAAATTTGAAAAAATATTACATTTTTCTTGTCAAAAAGTTTGAATCTTAAAGGTTTAAACCAAAAGATCCCGCATTACTATTGTTTCTGCCGTAAATAAATGTAATTTACAAAATAAATTTCTGCAAAATCTTTAGCTTAACAATTAAAATAAACATTTCATAAAAAGTTATTTATTTGCGGCAGAAAAAAGAGTGATCCGGATTTGGTTCATTTACCATAAACCTTGTAAATGACCTAAAATTTCAAATTAAATTTAAATGCAATGATAAAATTTAATTACCTAAAAATCAAATTAAATTAAAATGCCATGAGAAAATTTAATTACAGTTCACAATTCACGATTGGGTAAGACTTCATCGAGTTCATCATAAATATTCAGAGACTGATGCCGATCCTTCAAATTCAAAGCGTGGATTTTTCTTTTCACACATTGGCTGGCTGATGATGAAGAAACACCCAGAAATGATCAAACGTAGACGTCAAATTGATCTCAGTGACATTAAAGCTGATCCCCTCGTACAATTTGGAGACAAGTAAGTTTTCTTTAATTTTTATCATTTTAATTATATTTCTATTATCTACTTAGTTTTTTATAGTCATTTATGGGCCATTAAAAATATCTGAGTAAAGTACTTATATCAAAGTACAAATTAACCCTAACGTGTTTAAAATTTATTCCCAATCCAAAAATGATTCTTCATCTCTCAAATTAGTATTTTCGTTTTATTTTGAGTTTGAATTAATGAAAAATAAACACTTTATTTGGTTGAGAAATTTTTGTTTTGAAATTCATAGTTCAAGTGTGAACCCACTTTTTAGCACGACACAAAATGAATTTAGTTTTCTAAAAGTAATTTATAATTTATTTGTTTTATATTTTAATTTATTATTATTATGGTTTATTATTTCCTCTATTATTTATTATGATTTATTATTTCCTATTTATTATGGATTATTAGTTCTCTAATTTTATGACTCTTAATTCTCATTGATAATTATTTTTTATTGTTAACAGGTACTTCAGAGTTTGGAAATATTTGTTATGCTTCGTTCTACCAACTCTCGTGCCCGTTTTTGCCTGGAATGAGAGCTGGTACTTGGCAATTATGTCCCAAGTCTTTATTCGTTACGTTTTCCAACTACACGTTACATTCAGTGCCAACAGCTTTGCCCACCTGTGGGGTCATAAAAAACCTTACGACAAGTAAGTTACTAAAGTTTGCATAGGGTAATTTCACTTACAATTTAACGTTAAAGTAATAATCAGCTAAGCTGATGGAGCTCTTAAGTGTTCAAGTTCCTCTTCAATTTTAAGCAAATTCGAAGTAATCGTCCTTGAAGTTTATACTACTAACTACGAGATGTAGTTCAGACTTATACTTAATCGAATATTCAACTCAGTAATTGAATACATAATATTAAAATAAATTTTCCAATATTTATTTATTGGAAACAGACAGGATATTCAATTTTCAAGATCAAATTTAATCAAAGATGAGCATATTTTACTGTAGAAGTTTAATCTATTCATGAAAGTTCAATTCAATATAAAAGAAGTTATGTAATAATAATTTCGTTTCAAAATAAAAGATTTTAATTCAATTTCTTTAAGTAAATTTAAATTGATTTATTATAATTAAATTTTCTTATCCTTTCTAAGAAGAATTACTTATTATACAGATAGAGGAGTCAACTGAGGTTTAAACTAGGGAACCCGGCGGCGTTCCACCGATTTAAATGAAACCTTTTGCATTATGTTGCTAAAGATGTGCAATGAAAAGTTAAAAAAAAGATTTTGCTGCCAATTGTTATTTATTTGTTTAAACAAAGATTTCCGTAAAAGTCTTTAAAGTTGAATAACTTAAAAAAGTGCAGTCCTAAAGCCACGAAAATAGTATATTTATGTCTCTGGGGGTTGCTAATTATAAATTTAAGAGTGAAAAAATTCAAAATTTTTATGTTTCTGGGGGTTGCTAATTATAAATTTAAGGGTGAAAAATTCAAAATGGCGGCCAATTTTTTTTAACATTTATAAAAGAAAAAAAACTCAAAATAAATTATTAATACTTGACATACATATTCCTTAAGGCATTGGTAAATAACATAAAATACGTTGGACTTGAAATGAAGGGTGAAACCACCCTTAAATCGAAAAAAACACTCCCAAAAAATGCTTTTTGACGTTTATCTTGGAAAGGGTACATCGAAAAGAAATGATTTTTTTCAGAAAAATAGCACTTATAATTTACAATAAGAATCCTGGCATGAATTTTTCCTGTGCGGGTCATACTTTCTGAGTAATCACTCCTCAGAGTAGGGGGTGACTTGTACCGCGCAGGTGGCACGCTCTTTCCGTAGCTCATATCTCGAAAGGGGGTCGTTTTTGGATAAAAATGTATATAACTGAAATTATGCAGTTTTTTCCGTTGTACAATTTAAATCTTATACATTTTTCTCCAAAAACCATCTTGTTTCAAGATATGAGCCATTGAAGGAGCGTGCCACCCGCGAAGTGAAACTCACCCCCTACTTTGAGGGTTGATTACTCAAAAGGTATGATCCGCAGAGAAAAAATGTATTCCTGCATTCTTATTGTAAATTATAAGTACTATTTTTATGAAAAAAAATCATTTCTGTTCAATGCACCCTTTTCAAGCTAAACGCCAAAAAGACTATTTTACAGAAATCTTTGTTTAAACAAATAAATAACAATTGTTGGCAAAATCTTTTTTTTAACTTTTCATTGCACATCTTTAGCAACACAATGCAAAAGGTTTCATTCAAATCGGTGAAACGCCTCCAGGTTCCCTAGTTTTTCATTTTTAACGTCTAACGTGACTCCTCTAAGATGAATAAAATGAATCAGGAATATTTTCAACAGGGAACTTTTTTAACTAACCGTAAATTTTGTTTTTTTGGGAAATTCATTTGAGTAAATCAAACTTAATTATGCCTGCAGGAAAATCGCTCCAACTGAACACAAAATAGTCTCCGTTGTAACTATGGGTGAGGGGTGGCATAATTACCATCACACATTTCCATGGGATTATAAGGCAGCAGAACTTGGTAACTATGGAATGAATGTAACGACTGGCTTTATCGACCTATGTGCCAAACTTGGATTGGCATACGATTTAAAGGAGCCCTCTGAGCATTTAATCAAATTAACTTGCTCGAACAAAGGAGATGGCTCTCATCCGCCTTGGAAAGAGGTGGCCGAACCCGTTGATTCAAACGAACTCGTTGTTTCAGAGTAAAGCCCTAAAGACCAGAATTTACTGTTAAAATTCAAATTGACTGGTTCAAGAATCAGTTTTAAATTTCAACTATTTTTATAACAATTGATCCGATCAATTTACAAAAGTCATTTGAAAATGACTTTCATTTTTTCATTTATTTTGATTTCATACATTTTTCAAAGTGTAACTATCTCTGTAAATTGTTTTATTTGACTTCAAAACCAGGCTGTAATTTTTAGATTTAATTTCCAAGTATTCTCTACTCGATAATTTTTATAAAATGTTTGTTCCTGCGAAAATATGAAATAAGTTTGAAAATTTACTGCCATGGCATGTCGGTACAATTAAGGAGATTCAGAAATAAAACTTGAACACTTTAATACATTGTAATTATTTATTTTTTAAGATAAGAGATATCTGCCCTTACAATAGAACTCCAAAAGAAACCAATCTGAATTTGATTTATAAAATCGTCGAAAAAGAGTATTCTTAATTTTTACGAATTAAAAAAACAGTCATCACCCAAATTATTAATTTTTTTCTGAAATAAGCTTCGTATATTTTTAAAAAAATACGAAGCTTATTTTAGAAAAAAAAAAATTTTGGTGACAACTGTTTATTTATTTATTTAGAAAGCATACACAGGCCCTATTCTTACAGAGGAAAAGGTGGAAAGGGGAAAAATAAACTAAATATTAGAAACTAAAGAAAAATAACAATAAAAAGTTATAAAAAATTATTATCGTGCTAATTGCCGTGTAAATCTATATGTAGAGTCGAAAAAATCGATACCGATAGTTATTTGAATTTTTGTTTTTTCTTTCAGTTTAGAACAAATTCGTAATTTTTATTTAATGATAATGTTTTATAGCTCATTTTATTCCTTAAAAGATTCTTTATAATTCTATTTGATGTATTTCTATTAAATTTTGTTTTTTAGGAAATTTGTTTATCAACTTATAATTTGATTAGGTACACAGCTAATTTTTATCTTTCATCAAAAATAAAAAATGCAGAATAGTGTTAGATCATTTCCGTCAATTTATTTATCATTAATACTAATCTTACAAAAGAACATATAATACATATTAGAGGAGACAATAATTCTGTAAGTGGTATCCAACTTAACTTATCATATATTTACTTAATAATAAGACTTAATCGTATCCTAAATTATATTAACGCAAAGTTTTTAAGAAAGTGAAGCGAAGCGTTTTTTTCTCGTAAAAATAAATATTTGAACGGACGTAGAGGGACGGGAATTAAATATTCTTAATACCAAGACAGTATAATCTTACAATCGCCAAATTCTCACAAAAAAACGCGATCTTAAGAAACAATCATTCAAAAATGGACTATCTATCGACTAACAATTTACATTAATCTGTCGATCTATACACATAGGTGAAAAAAACACCAAGTTTAATGAAGAGTAAATTACCTCAGAACTTTAATTGTTTATAGATTTCGAAAAGTGAAAACTTTTATTGCTTCTAATTGGAAAGTTTGGTTCTTAAAATCTATTTTCTAATTGGGCTATAAATAATTGAGGTTTGTACGTGTAATTACTGGACGACAAGGTTGCAAAAATGATTAATTATCCATTTTCAATTACTAATTACATAAAGGAAATTGTAATTATCCTCAAAATAATTAATAATTACAAAAGAAAAATGGAAATTACATTCTAAATAATTAATAAATACACAAGAAAATTGTAATTATACTCGAAATAATTAATAATTAGAAACAAAAATTGTAATTATACTTCAAATAATTAATAATTACAATAGAAAATTGTAATTATACTCGAAATAATTAAAACAAAGCCAATAACAAAGAAAAAATTGTAATTATACTGTAATTAATTACTGGGTTCCAGATAGTTTGCCCAAGTACTAACTGGATTAATTTTTATGTTAAGTATATAAAACAAATAATAAATAAAACAAGCAATAAATCTTGTTTTGCACAAACAAGATTTATTGCTTTTTTTAAAATCTTTACAAATGAACGGATCGATATATTTAACAAAGAAACAAATTATGGATTAACTATAATTAAACTTATTTAACACATGAACAAATCGATATCAAATCTTAAGTCTAATTATTCTTCTGTAATTATTAATTGTTTTGAGTAGAATTACAAATTTCTTTTGTAATTATTAATTATTTCAAGTATAATTACAATTTCTACTATGTAATTATTAATTATTTCGAGTATAATTACAATTTTCTTTTGTTATTAGTAATTATTTTGAGTACAATGACAATTTTTACTTTGTAATTATTAATTATTTCGATTATAATTACAATTTTATATTGTAATTATTAATTATTTTGAATATAATTACAATTTTTCTTTTGTAATTATTAATTATTTTTAATATAATTACAATTTTTCTATATAATTATTAATTACTCTAGTAATGTAATTACAAATGTAATTAATTAGTTGCAACCCTGCTGGACGATAAAATTGTATACAAAATTCCTTGTGTAAATAGTTTAGAATTTAATATGAGCTTCCATTTTTAGTAAAAGGAAAGAGATAAATTTATAGTGTCGGAGAAAGTTGTTATTCTCGACAGTATAAATTATAAAATTATTTGAGTATCTTTGGTTTTTCCATTTCTGTAAGTAAGAATAATTTTTCAATTCCTGTTTCTTGATCAGTCTGCAGTTCAAAATTCCATGGTAATTTTGAAAGGGCCTTCTTTTAGGGGAAATTTTTTTTCTTTAATAATTAGTATTCGAGATAAGTAATGGTAGATAACTTTTGTAAATGGCACTACGAAAGCGAAAATTACTGTAGGTAACGGTGCGTGATATTTGGTAATATAATACAATGACACGATCTCTAGAACCGGAATGACATTTGCTTCCTCCCCTTGTTATAGCAGATATTCTGTAATTATTACTATATTTAATTTAATATTTAATAGTTTAACATCGTTAACGTACGCTAAATTCATCTTCGACCTTTATTCCCTGGATTGTCTGACGTGACGTCGCGTCGTAACGAGCCATAACATGTACAATAGTTCATAAATGCATACGTGGAACACAAAGTGGGAAAACCTTCATCCAGGAACGATCCCGCTGATTCTCGAGCGAATAGTACTACACTCCATTTCAATAGCGAAAAATTGACTAAGCCCCTGCTCTTAAAGTCATTCAGTTTATCTTAAACTTACCGGTCTTGCACAAAATGAAAAAACGTATTAATTTCTACAATAATTACGTATTAATTTCTACAATAATTACAAGGGTTGCTTGCTTTGTCTGCTGAGAAAATTTGTTTGAAAAAAGAAACTTTAGATATTTGTATATTTCAAGCAGAAGCCAATAAAATCAGCTTCAGTTTTAAAATTGACGATTTAAGTTTAGAAGATAGGCCAAAAGACTTAAACGATAGCCTACGTGCAGAAGAATTTCCTTACCTAGTAAAATTGTGCTATTTTCCATGTATATATTTTTTTCATTTTGTGCCTTTGCCTAAACTATTCCTTATTCCTTAATCTTGTACATCAAAAAGTATAAAAGAATTACAAAAAGAGTATCATTTTCGAGGTAAAGAAGAAACGATTGAGGATAGGTACCTCAATATAATTATACAATTTAATGATAAATTACACAATATAATTATACAATGCCTAGCTAACAGAGTTAAAAATTCTCAGAAAAATCCTACCAAATTTTTACGTTTTCAAAAGTCTTTTATTTCCTTTTGGTCTCTCCTTTTCTCGAAATCTTAAACTCTGCAGCTTTCTTTGAAAAAATGCTTATTGAACTTCCTGATGAAACTGGAGCCATTATACGTGTCATACGTACGTTGTTTCATATATTCTTATATACGTAGGATTTTTTTTCGAAATAAGAACAATTACCGAGAAACTTGGAAATCGATAAGCAGCTTCAAATACTTCCGCTATTTTTTTTTCTTTTTTTGGAAGTGGCTGCTTTTATTGATCATTGATCACTCTCCTCGTGTAGCGAACCTCAAGATGGCGAATTCCATCTTCTACGTGAAAAATCGTGAAGCGACGAGGAAGGAAAATGCGAGGACGGATTGACTGGCGTAGTGAATCTTCCCCGAGGAAAAGAAAAATATACCGGATGAGCCTACGGCGGCGTTCGCGTGGCGACTTGATGGTTGTTCAGATGCCATTAGATCCTCCCTGGAGGGCTCGGGACATGGCAGATCTTCGAGTTTCAGTTCGAATAGGTGTTTTATATAACCCACTTTTCCTTCCACGATTTCCATCTGCGAGAAAATTGAGGTACATAAGTTATTTTCGAGAGATTGTGGTTTCATATATTGACTACAGAGAGGGAAGGATAGAAAAACGGTGGATATAGAAAAAGTTTTAACATCACATGAATCTTACAATGTATACAAAATATACAAAATAAGTTTTACATATAGCATGAAGCATTCAATTATCCAATTATTGAATTGCTAATTAGTAATCAAGTCGCATTATTAATTAATTATGCAAGTGTATAAGGGCCGTCGCCACAAAGTTGAGAAATTTGGCCTATAGATTTTTTGAAAACAAATCTTCTTAGATTGATAAAGTATTTTTTTTCCCAGTAATTGTGATCCAAAATAAAACAAAAATACCAATTTAAAAGATCAAGAACATTTTTGCAATGGAGATAAATAATTTACATGTTAGGAAGGTTACCGAGTGGACATTGAATAAACGCAGAAAAATAAATTTCAAAATTATTTTTAAAATACGTAGAGTGGAGATAAAAAATTTTTAAAATATTGTAAAAATTTCTTTTTTCGAACGTTATTTGACTGTGCCTCCAGACTTTCGATTATATTTTTATTTAATTAACAATTTTTAAAAATGGGTTACCGAGTGGACATTATTATATATCGTAGGTACATAATTTGCAGAGATTTTTTGAAGTTGCGAACAATAAACATGTTTCTGCTTATACGAGCTCTTGCGTAAGACTAAAAGTAATGAGGTTTTGATTTTTTTAGATTTTTTAAAGTGATTTTTTCCAAATTCTTACCTAAAATATGAGGGTTACTGAGTGGACATGAAACTTCAGGGACCGACTTCTAAACATTTATGGGTGATTGCCAAAAAGTTGACTATATTAGACTACGAAATTTCCGAAAAAAATAATTATTCCATGCCGCCTAAAATATGTTTTTTGAGACGATCCACCCAAGAGTATCAAAGAACGAAAAAGAGAGATCAAGGAATATATTTGTGATAGTTATGAATTCTATGTATACAAAAATAACTCCTATACCTATGTTTTTGCGTAATAAGCGTGGAGTCTTTTACGTGAGTTCTGAATTGCATAGGAAGTTGATGTACAACTTTAGGAATGGAAATCATTTTCGGGGAGTTTTTGAGAGGAAAAAATTAAGTCGGACGTCCCTAACCTCAAAAATCACTAAGTTCATAATGTATGACATGCGACCTTGACAATATGAAGACATGAGAAATTTGAAGTTGGCCGCCCAAGTAATAGTTAAACTAACCTAATTTGGGGGCCAACTTCAAATGGCCTTTACCTAATTTAGGGGCCAACTTCAAATGGTCTTTTCCTAATTTAGGAGCCAACTTCAAATGGTCTTTACCGAGTTGTCATTCTCACGTCTTCATATAAATATTTGAAGAATCCTTTTAAAATATTCCAAAAACAGGTAAAAATTATTTAAAATATGGGAAACATCTGTGATTTCGCGATTTATTTGATATTGACTACACATCTTCAATATATCCTCTCGTTTAATAAAATTTTGAATTAACAGTTCGATAAATATGACATTTTGTAAAACATATTGTGCAAAAATAGTGATTATTATTGACTGCTATTTGGAAATACTGATGAGAAATCGATTTTCAACTGCATGAAAATCTTCGTTAATCTAAAATTAACAAATCTACGTCGTATTTTGAATAGTTTAAATCACGATATCCGAGTTTTATTTTAAAATAGCAAAATTGTAAAACTTGACACAAAACTTGGGGACAGACTTTAGAACGATTTTTCGCATCTTTAACTGTAAAATATTCAACTCATCACTCCATAATCGCGTAACCTGACATTTTTCAAACATTTTTATTTATAATTTCTAAACGAAGTCGTCTAAAATTTTAAAACATTCCTAAATTGTGCCCTGATGTGAGTACTTTGCTTAGATATATTTAGAAAAAATTAATTAATCACAGCATATGTGAAAAATGATAGACTTAAAATGGTCAACTTTTTGGCAATCACCCTTATAAACATCTTTAAATCTAAAATATTTATCCCTATTCATAATTTTCACATTCTTTAACTTCATACAAATGACTCAAGTAAGTATATATAAAATTTTGCTGTCATTATTTCGCAATTTTAGTTTGTAAATCTGTACTTTGGGACAGGTTACCGAGTGGACATTTTGGATATATTTTAATTTCCCACTTCTAAACAAAGGCACCTAAAATTTTGAAACTTTACCAAAAACTACTTCGATGTAAGTATTTTATCCCAGTGGAATTCAAAAAAATATATTAAATAATAAAAATGGGTAAAACTGTCGGGACTTGAATTTCACAAGTTTTGGGCAACGCCCTTATTGGTCTATAAATGTTTAGAAATCTGTACCTGAAGTTTCATGTCCACTCAGTAACCCTCATATTTTAGGTTAGAATTCGGAAAAGATCACTTTAACCCGATTCCC